>JAZKJV010011457.1:447500-702596 GCA_037367405.1 Ottelia alismoides
ACAAGATGATCGTGATGGCCAAGGATCTTGCGGCTGCTGATTGCGCAATTCCGGAGAGGATGTAGATCGCGGCCATACTAGGAAGTCTCCCTCCGCCATTCGACATGGTTGCCACATCTCTGCGGATGAATGACAACATTAAGTCTGTAACGGACCTACCTGCACAGCTGGCAATCGAACAAGACCTCTCTAAGCAAAGATCGAAAGCTGAGATCTTTGAGGTCGAGGAAGAAGAAGAAGAAGCGAATGCCGTGCACGCAAAGAAATGGTGGGGCCCCTCCAAAGCAAATTTCAAGGGAAAGAGTGGGAAATACCCACGCGGCTTTTGCTACGGTTGTGGAAAATATGACCATTTTAAGGTCAATTGTCCCAACAAGAAAAAACCAGGAAATTCTAAAATGTCTGAAAATAAAGGCTAGCAGAAGATGGAATTCGTGGCTGTCGTAGAATGCAACTCTGTCGTCACGGACAATGACGGATGGTGGATCGATTCTGGAGCAACCAAACACATCGCCAAGACGAAGGAGGGTCTGGTGGACTTCAAGGACCTGAGCAAAGGCGAACATAGGATCTTCATGGGGAACAACACCTACATGGATTTAGAAGGTGTTGGGACATACAAGCTTGACCTGGGGGATAACATAATGGTACTGAATGATGTACTGTATGCCCCAGGGATACACCGGAATCTGATCTCTATCTCGGTGCTGCTCAGGAAAGATTTCGAAGTCTGCTTTTATAATAAACGTGTATCTATCGACAAGAATAGAAAGGTCTATGCGATGGGAAAGTTTGTTCCCAAGCATGACCTGTTCTGTCTTCCTGTAATAAATTCTAATGAATCAATGAATGTCGTTTTGATTATTCCTTGTGTTGTTTGTCTGATTATGACTTGTGGCATATGCGACTGGGTCATCCAGGAAATTCTAAAATGGATCAAATGATTAAGGCAAATTTATTGCCTAAAATCATGGGTGCAAGGACATTGCCCTGCGAACACTGTCTGACCGGTAAAATGACGAGAAGACCCTTCTCAACCGGAATTCGGTCAACAGAGTTACTAGGTTTGATCCATTCAGACATATGTGGACCACTTAGCGTTAGCACACATAGAAATAAGGAATACTTCATAAAATTCATTGATGACTACTCAAAGTTCTCCTATGTCTATCTCTTAGGAAGAAAGTCGGAAGCACTTGAAACATTTAAGAGATATAAGACGGAAGTGGAGACAAGATTAGGAAAACCAATCAAGACTCTTAGGACAGATAGAGTTGGGGAATATACCTCAAAGGAATTTGAGGATTACTGTATTCAGACAGGCATTCATAGGCAGGCTAAAATACCCTATACACCACAACAGAATGGTGTAGCAGAAAGAAAGAATCGAACTTTGATGAATGTGGTAAGGTGTATGCTTTCACACTCAAGACTCTCCAAGAAATTTTGGGGAGAGGCAGTGTTGACCACGAACTATATACAGAACAGAATTCCCACCACATCCGTAGAATCAACGCCATATGAAATATGGAATGGCAGAAAGCCCGAGTTGGGCCATCTCCAGAAATGGGGATGTGTTGCGCATGTTCTGGTACAAGTCAGCTTAGAGACAAGCTAGACTTCAGGACATTAAAGTGCAAATTTATTGGATATAGCGAACATTCTAAAGGGTATAGGTTCTTCCATGAAATTAAAGGTCTTATCGAAAGTCGCGATGCAACTTTTCTTGAAATTCATCAAAAAAAGAGCATGAAGTAGAGGAATCAGATCCTCTGATTGTCCTACATGACAATGAAGACGACTTGAGCATTAGACAAGAATTTGAGCATGATATCAATCATCCAAATGTAGAGAATGAACATATGGAACATGATGATCCTTTAGAGGAAGTGGGTGGACCCACACAACCCACGAGTATAATCAGCAACAAGAGACCAAGAACACGGTCCACATGGATGGAAGATTACCATTTATATGGATGCGAGGCGTCATGCTACACTGTGGAGGAGGATGTCGCATATTGTACAGATTCCATATCCTTTGATGAAGCTATGGCTTCATCGGAGTCGGAATCATGGTCGGTCGCCATGAGAGATGAGTTGGACTCAATCGAGCGAAATGGTGTTTGGGAATCATGTGATTTGCCAGAAGGTAGGCAATCCATAGGATGTAAGTGGGTATTCAAGAAAAAGTACCGAGTTGATGGTACAGTTGATAAATACAAAGCAAGATTAGTTGCCGAGGGTTATACTCAGCAAGCTAAAATAGATTTCCAGGAAACCTACTCTCCAGTGGCTAAGTTTGCATCCATTCGGATGATCTTAGCCATAGTCGCATATATGGATTTGGAATTGTTCCAAATGGATGTGAAGACGACCTTCCTTAATGGAGAATTAAAGGAGGAGATTTATATGCGACAACCTGATGGTTCTCAGGTTGAAGGTCAGGAGAAAAAGGTTTACTAAGTTAAGAAAGACATTATATGGCTTAAAGCAGTCACGACCATGGTATCTCAAATTTCATGAGAAAGTTATTCAATTTGGATTTGTTTCAAATAAATTGGATAACTGTGTGTATGTCATGAAGAGTGGGAGCAGGTTCGCAATCATGTCATTATATGTAGATGACATTCTGCTTGCAGGTAATGACATACAAATGCTCAATGAAATCAAACAGAAATTTAGCAATGAATTTGAGATGAAGGACATGGGCGGAGCATCCTATGTTCTTGGAATTCAAATAACAAGAGAAAGGCACTAAAGGACATTGAGCCTTAGTCAGGAAAGATATTTGCATATTGTATTAAAGAGATTTGGAATGCAGAATAACACTCCAGCTCCAACACCACTTGTGATGGGAAAGCGACCCAATAAGAGTCAGTGTCCCAGAAAGGTGCAGAAACCTTTAGATGTACGATATGCACAAGCGGTGGGAAGTTTAATGTATGCAATGATGTGTACTCGACCCGATTTAGCTTATCCAGCAAGCTTAGTCAGTAGATATGAAAGCAATACTGATACAACATATTGGGAAGCTGTAAAGAGGATTCTTCGATATCTGAAAGGGACAGTACATTTGAAGCTTGTATATCAAGCAGAATCGCTTGAAGTGGTAGGATACTCCGATGTCGATTTCGGAGGGGATGTGGATGATAGAAAATCCACATCAGGTTATCTGTTCATGTTTGATGGTGCATCCATTTCTTGGGGTAGAAAGAAACAAGGATGTATATCTCAACATACACAGGAGGCAGAGTACATTGCATGTAGCATGGCCACCACTCATGCTATATGGATTAGGCGTTTTCTAGAGAATCTAAGCCTCGAATTAGTCAAAGAGCCAATTGAAATGTATTGTGACAATCAAACTGTGGTAAGCTTGATTAATAGTGGGGCTAATAGTTTTAAAGGAAAACACATTGAGATCCAATATCACTATATAAAAGATATAGTGGGGAAACAAGAAATCACGATAACCTACATACCTACCAGTGACATGTTGGCTGATTCCCTTACCAAGGGAATAACAACAGGAACATACATTAAACATGTTGGTTTAATGTGACTCAGGAATGTATGAGTCAAGGAAGAGGTTTCATAGATAATAATCCTCACATGATAAATCTTCATGTATATACTACACGAATAGTGGGAGTATATATGTCTTGACCACTTTGGTCAAGTGAGAGATGTAGAACGGCCTTTGATCAAGTGGTCAAGAACTGTCGCCGCCCGATCCGGCCGATCCGGGGGGGCGACAGTTGCGGCGTGGTCGGGTCTCGGGGAGGACCGTAACCACCGGGCGTGGGGGAGGGGGCGGATTTGGCGAGGGGGCGTTCACGTCCCTATATATAACTATCTCCATAAGGAGGGGAAGATCATCCCGAGATCTACCTCGCCATAGGGAGCCCCCTCTCATCTCTCTATCCCTCTCTCTATCTCTCTGGTATTCTCTCTCGAAAGCAAAAAAATCTCGACGCACCTCGAATAAACTCTGAAGGGAAACACACCTCGATACAAGATATATATATATATATATATCCATTTGGATTGTATTCAATTCATCATGTGTTTATTCAAAATTTGACATCTGCGTGTATGTCCATTTCAAAATGATACATATACAAAAATCATCATATTTTGATTCATTCCATACATGTTAATTTTGATTTAATATATATGTTGATATGCATTGAATCCTAACCACCTATTCCACTTCATCTATTGGAAGAATCATCTTTTGCACTCTCGGTCGCTCCGTACCCTCCCAACACCGAGGCATGCCCAGTCAATGAGCTTGGAGTAAATCACATTTCCTGAAATTACTAGATCAACACCTAACTATACTACAACTGAATTAAAAACCACAACATTTCTCTGATAGTATTTTTTTAAGGAATATCTACTGAGAATCCAAGTATGCAGTCAGGGCAGTGCATGGAGAAGTCAGGATGGTAAGCCATGGGCCATGACATCAAGACGTTGGATAAGGTCAAATGTAATTATATTTTCACTGAGAAGAAGCTTCTAATTGTAGTCTTCTCGCTAGAGAAGTTCCATTCATACTTATTAGGACCTCATGTTATATATTCTCTTATCATTAAACCTTCAAGTATTCGTCGACAAAGAAAGACTCCAAGCCGAGACTCTTATTCCAATAAAAGTTTGATATTGAAATAAGGAATAACCCATGAGTAAAAAATGTAGCGACAGACGAACTAGAAATAAGTCTCAACTTCCGTCTCCCCCCTCAGCTGAACTGGTTGCAGGGGTAGTGCTGAAGGATATGGGAAAATCCTTAAGCGTATCACGGAAGCATGAGAATCACATTGTATGCGATCGAAGTTACTAGTTGTACTAGTTGCTTGAGGCAAATGAATTTAATTTTTTTAATGTGATGAAACCACATGATCCAAGAACACTTCTCAGATCATTTCATTTAAACTGCAAACAAATATTTGGTTTACCTCTTGAAGCGTGATTTGAAGAGAAAGGATTGCCTCTTCTTATATAGTATTTAAGAATTCATGGATCTCAATCCATGAACAACACAAATTAATGGATGAGATTGATTTGTGTTTCTTACAATGGTCATGATCTTGTTGTGAAAACACAACAATAATTAATTTCATTATCCTAAAAGGAGGAATATGCCAATCTTTTTTTATCTCATGAGATCTCATTATCTCATGATATCTCCAAGATTTACAACAATACTTGTTGTAAATTATTTCACAAAAATAATTCATAATTATCTTGTGAATATTGCAATCAAGTAATTAGAAAAATGCGAATCACATTCACACCCCAAAACAAAATGAAAATTATATTTTCAATTAATTATCCAATATGAATTCAATTCACATCTATAATCAATCAAAAAATATAAATAACAATAGGCTCTCTTTGGTATATTATAAATCACATTTATAATATATATATATATATATATATGATTAATAAGGATAGTGTTATCCACATTATTTATATCCATGATAATTAAAACACATTTAATCATCTTGGATCTCCATTCTCATGTGCCTAAATAACATGAACTACATACACATTATTCACATCTTTGATAATTAAATCACATTTTATTATCTTAGATAACTCTCCATACAATATGAATCAAATTCATATTATTCATGATAATTAAATCACATTTAATTATCAATATATCAATGCCTAGATTCCACGGATACTTGGAGATAAGGACAGGGTGATTGTATGTTCCATGTATAGTGACTTGGATATTGAGATCACATCTCAATTCCAGATCTTGCGAACCTGTCACGGATGCTTGATTAAATCAAGATCGTAAATCTAATCTTCTTATTGTATCCGAATCTCATTCAGATCACTATCCAACATTTCGACCAAGATTAAATTACTTCTCTACTGAGAGGAATCACTAAAATCTAGACCTGTTTCATCACTCCCTCGTAATGGAAGCATCATGGTTATCAATCATTTATGATCACATCACCCTCAGGTATTCCTAATACTTGTACATCATGCATATTGGAAGACCAAAAATAAAACTGAAATATTAAATCAGTTTTACAGTGTCTACTTCAGGGTTTTATCATTAAGCTTCTCATTTGATCATTGTGAATTATACACAGGTGTTGATCATATACTCTACAAAAAAAAGCATACGTCAAACCTACAAATTCAATCAAGCTTCCAAAGCCAGACGATTGTGCATGGAATTTGATTCTTCCCAAAATCTCACGAGTGAGCTCATGTCTTTCTTGTTTAGTAAGCTGCTAATTGTAGTCTTCTCGCTAGAGAAGTTCCGTTCATACTTATTAGGAGCTCATGTTGTCATCTTCTCTTACCATGAAATCCTCAAGTATTCGTCGACAAAGAAAGACTCCAAGCCGAGACTCTTATTCCAACAAGAGTTTGATATTGAAATAAGGATTAACCCATGAGTAAAAATGTTGTGGTTGACGAACTAGAAATAAGTCTCAGCTTCCCTCTCCCCCCTCAGCCGAACTAGTTGCTGGGGGTAGTGCTGAAGGATAAGGGAAAATCCTTAAGCGCATCACAAAAGCATGAGAATCACATCGTATCGGGAGCGACTAGTTGTACTAGTCGCTCGAGGCAACAGAATTTAAAATTTTAATGTGATGAAACCACATGATCCAAGAACAATTCTCAGATCATTTCATCTATACCACAAACAAATATTAGCTTTACCTATGGAAGCGAGATTTGAAGAGAAAGGGTTGCCTCTTCTTATATAGTATTTTGGGATCCATGGATCTGAATCCATGGACAACATAAAATCAATGGATGAGATAGATTTATGTTTTTAAATGGTCATGATTTTGTTGTGAGACACACCAATAATTAATTAAATTTAATATATATATATATATTTATAAATCAATATAAATTAATTTCAAATCAAATCAATTAATCTTGGAGATAAAGAGAGAGAAGATTGATCTCATCCCTAAAAAGGGGGGACATGTCGATCTCTTCATTATCTCATGATATCTCCAAGATTTACAACAACATTTGTTGTAAATTATTTCACAAAAATAATTTATAATTATCTTCTGAATATTGCAATCAAGCCATTAGAAAAATGCAAATCACATTCACACCCCAAAACAAAACATAAATTATATTTTCAATTATATATCCAATGTGAATTCAATTCACATCAATAATCAATCAACAAATATAAATTACAATAGGGTCTCTCTAGCATATTATAAATCACATTTATAATATATATGATTAATACGGATAGTGCTAATCACATTATTCATATACATGATAATTAAATTACATTTAATCGTCTTGGATCTCCACTCTCATCTTCCCAAATAACATGAATTACATTCACATTATTCACATCTTTGATAACTAAATCACATTTAATTATCTCAGATAACTCTCTGTACAATATGAATCAAATTCACATTATTCATGATAATTAAAACACATTTAATTATTAATATCTCATTGCTTAGATACATAATATCATCAATAAAATTATCCATGAACTCTTTGAAAGATAATGCGCTTTCTCTGCGGATACTTGAAGATAAGAACAGGGTGATTGTATGTTCCAGGTATAATGACTTGGATATTGACATCACATCTCAAATCTAGATCTTGCGGACCACTCATATATGCTTGATTAAATAAAGACCGTAAATCAAATCTTCTTATTGCATCCGAATCTCATTCAGATCACTGTCCAACATTTGGACCAAGATTAGATTACTTCTCTACTGTGAGGAGTCACTAAAATCCAGACATGTTTCATCACTCCCTCGGAATAGAAGTGTCATGGTTAACAATCGTTTATGATTACAACACCCTCAGGTATTCCTAATACCTATACATCATGCATATTGGAAGACCAAGAACAAACCGAGAATATTAAATCAATTTTACATTGTCTACTTCAGGGTTTTATCATTAAGTTTCTCATTGTATATTGTGAATTTGTATGATCGGGAGTGACTAGTTGTACTAGTTGCTCGAGGCAGCATAGTTAAAAATTTTTAATGTGATGAAACCACATGATCGACGAACACTTCTCGGATCATTTCATCTAAATCAAAAACAAATATTAGGTTTACTTTTTAAAGCGTGATTTGAAAAGAAAGGGTTGCCTCTTCTTATATATTATTTGGGATCCATGGACAACACAAAGTCAATGGATGGGATTGATTTGTGTTTCTTCCAATGATCATGATCTTGTCGTAAAACCTAATAATAATTAATTTAATGTAAATATATATATATATATATATATATATATATATATATATATTTAGGAATCAATATAAATTAATTTCAAATCAAATCAATTAATCTTGGAGATAAAGAGAGATAAGATTGATCTCATCCCTAAAAAGGGGGACATGTCAATCTCTTCATTATCTCATGAGATCTCATTATCTCATGATATCTTAAAGATTTACAACAACAATTGCTATAAATTATTTCACAAAAATAATTCATAATTATCTTGTGAATATTGCAATCAAGTCATTAGAAAAATACGAATCACATTCACACCCAAAATAAAATGTAAATTAATTTTCAGTTAATTATCCAATGTGTATTCAATTCACCTGAATAATCAATCAAAAAAATATAAATAACAATAGGCTCTCTCTAGTATATTATAAATCACATTTATAATACATATGATTGATACGAATAGTACTATTCACATTATTCATATCACTGATGATTGAATGATATTTAATTGTCTTGGATCTCCATTCTCATGTACCCAAATAACCTGAATTACATTCACATTATTCACATATTTGATAATTAAATCACATTTAATTATCTCAGATAACTTTCCGTACAATATGATCAAATTCATATTTTTCATGATAATTAAATCACATTTAATTTACATTCACAATGCTTATATAGATAATATTAACAACGAAATTATCTATGAACCCTTTTCAAAATAATGCGCTTTCTTCATGGATACTTGAAGATAGGGACATGGTGATTGTATGTTCCAGGTATAGTGACTTGGATATTGACATCACATCTCAAATCCTGATCTTGCGGATCACTCATATGTGCTTGATTAAATAAAGACCGTAAATCTAATCTTCTTATTGCATCCGAATCTCATTCAGATCACTTTCCAACATTTGGACCAAGAATAGATTACTTCTCTAATGTGTGGAGTCACTAAAAATCAGACATGTTTCATCACTCCCTCAGAATAGAAGCGTCATGGTTAACAATCGTTTATGATTACAACACCCTCAGGTATTCCTAATACCTATACATCATGCATACTGTAAGACCAAGAATAAATCAGGAATATTAAATCAATTTTACACTGTCTACTTTAGATTTTTATCATTAATTTTCTCATTTGATCATTATGAATTTGTATCGATCATATACTTTCCAAAAGCATAGATTATACACAGGTGTTGATCATATACTTTACAAAAAACCATACATCAAACCTACAAATTCAGTCAAGCTTCCAAAGTAAGATGATCGTGCATGGAATTTGATTCTTCCCAATATCTCATGAGTGAGCTCATGTCTTCTGATTTAGTAAGCTTCTAATTGTAGTCTTCCCGCTAGAGAAGTTCCGTTCATACTTATTAGGAGATCATGTTGTCATCTTCTCTTATCATTAAACCTTCAAGTATTTGTAAACAAATAGAGACTCCAAGTAGAGACTCTTATTCCAAGAAGAGTTTGATATTGAAATAAGGAATAACCCATGCGTAAAAAATGTAGCGGCAGATGAACTAGAAATTAGTCTCAGCTTCCCTCTCCCCCCTCAGCTGAACTAGTTGCAGGGGGTAGTGCTGAAGGATAAGGGAAATTCCTTAAGTGCATCACAAAAGCATGAGAATCACAACGTATGCGATCGAGAGTAACTGGTTGTGTTAGTTGCTCGTGGCAGCGGAATTTAAAATTTTTTATGTGATGAAACCACATGATCCAAGAATACTTCTCATATCATTTCATCTAGACTACAATATTAGGTTTACCTCTTGAAGCGTGATGTGAAGAGAAAGTGTTGCCTCTTCTATTATAGTATTTTGGGTCCATGGATCTCAATCAATGGACAACACAAACCAATGGATGAGATTGATTTGTGTTTCTTCCAATGGTCATTATCTTGTTGTTAAAATGCAACAATAATTATTTAATTTAATTTACATATATATATATATATATATATCAATATAAATTAATTTCGAATCAAATCAATTAATCTTGGAGATAAAGAGAGAAGTTTGATCTCATCCCTAAAAAGGGGTGACGTCAATCTCTTTATTATCTTAGGAGTTCTCATTATCACATGATATCACCAAGATTTATCATAAAAATAATTCATAATTATCTTGTGAATATTACAATCAAGACATTAGAAAAATGTGAATCACATTCACACCTGAAACAAAATGTAAATATATTTTCAATTAATTATCCAATGTAAATTCAATTCATATCAATAATCAATCAACAAATATAAATTACAAAAGGCTCTCTCTAGTACATTATAAATCACATTTATAATATATATGATTAATACGGATAGTGCTATTCACAATATTCATATCCATGATAATTAAGTCACATTTAGTCGTCTCCAATCTCCATTCTCATATGCTCAAATAACATGAATTACATTCACATTATTCACATCTTTGATAATTAAATCACAATTAATTATCTCAGATAACTCTTCGTACAATATGAATCAATTTCATATTAATCATGATATTTAAATCACATTTAATTATCAATATCTCAATGCTTATATACATAATATCAACAATGAAATTATACATGAACTCTTTGAAAGAAAATGCTCTTTCTTTGCGGATACTAGGAGATAAGGACATGGTGATTGTATGTTTCATGTATAGTGACTTGTATATTGAGATCACATCTCAAATCCAGATCTTGCTGACCTCTAATAGATGCTTGATTAAATGAAGACCGTAAATCTAATCTTCTTATTGCATTCGAATCTCTGTCTGATCACTGTCCAACATTTGGACCAAGATTAGATTAGTTCTCTACTGAGAGGAGTCACTAAACTCTAGACCTGTTTCATCACTTCCTCCGAATGGAAGTGTCATGATTAACAATCGTTTATGATCACATCATCTTCAGGTATTCCTAATACCTGTACATCATGCATACTGGAAGACCAAGAATAAACCTGAAATATTAAATCAATTTTACATTGTCCACTTCAGGGTTTTATCATTAAGTTTCTCATTTGATCATTGTGAATCTGTATCGATCATATACTTTCCAAAAGCATATATTATACACAGGAGTTGATCATATACTTTACAAAAAAGCATACATCGAGCCTACAAATTTAGTCAAGCTTCTAAAGCTAGATGACCGTGCATGGAATTTGATTCTTCCCAATATTTCATGAGTGAGCTCATGTCTTCTAGTTTAGTAAGCTGCTAATTCTAGTCTTCTCGCTAGAGAAGTTCCGTTCATACTTATTAGGAGCTCATGTTGTCATCTTCTCTTATCATTAAACCCTCAAGTATTCGTCGATAAAGAAAGACTCCAAGCCGAGACTCTTATTCCAACAAGAGTTTGATATTGAAATAAGGAATAACCCATGAGTAAAAAATATAGTGGCATACAAACTAAAAATAAGTCCCAGCTTCCCTCTCCCCCTTCATCTGAACTGGTTGCAAGAAGTTGCTGAAGGATATGGGGAAATCCTTAAGCGCATCATTGAAGCATGAGAATCGCATCGTATGCGATCGGGAGTGACTAGTTGTACTAGTTGCTCGAGGCAACGTAATTTAAAATTTCTAATGTGATAAAATCACATGATCCAAGAACACTTCGCTGATCAATTCATCTAAACCATAAACAAATATTAGGCTTACCTCGTGAAGCGTGATTTGAAAAGAATGGGTTTCCTCTTCTTATATAATATTTTGGGATCCATGAATCTCAATCTATAGACAACACAAAATCAATGGATGAGATTGATTTGTGTTTCTTCCATTGGTCATAATCTTGTTGTGAAAACACAACAATAATTAATTTAATTCAATTTATACACACCTATATATAAATCAATATAACTTAATTTCAAATCAAATCAATGAATCTTGGAGATAAAAAGAGAGAAGATTGATCTCTTCCCTAGAAAGAGGGGACATGCCAATCTCTTCATTATCTCATGTGATCTCATTATCTCATGATATCTCCAAGATTTACAACAACACTTGTCGTTAATTATTTCACAAAAATATTTCGTAATTATCTTGTCAATATTGCAATTAAGCCATTAGAAAAATGCAAATCACATTCACACCCCAAAATAAATGTAAATTATAATTTCTATTAATTATCCAATGTGAATTCAATTCACATCAATAATCAATTAATAAATATAATTTAGAATAGGCTCTCTCCAGTATATTATAAATCACATTTATAATATATATGATTAATACAGATAGTGGTATCCATATTATTCATATCCATGATAAAATAAATCACATTTAATCATCTTGGATCTCCATTCTCTTGTGCCTAAATAACATGAATTACATTAACATTATTCACATATTTGATATTTAAATCATATTTAATTATCTTAGATAAATCTCTATACAATATGATTCAAATTCATATTATTCATGATAATTATATCATATTTAATTATCAATATATCAATGCCTAGATACATAATATCAATAATGAATTATCCGTTAATTCTTTGAAAGATAATGCCCTTTCTCTGTGGATACTTGGAGATAAGGACAAGGTGATTGTATGTCCCATGTATAGTGACATAGATATTGAGTTCACATCTCAAATCCAGATCTTGCGGATCTCTCACATATGCTAGATTAAATCAAGACCATAAATCTAAACTTCTTATTGCATCAGAATCTCATTCATATCACTGTCCAACATTTGGACCAAGATTGGATTACTTCTCTACTGAGAGGAGACACTAAAATCCAGACCTGTTTAATCACTCCCTTGTAATGAAAGCGTCATAGTTAACAATCGTTTATGATTACATCACCTTCAAGTATTCCTAATACATGTACATTATGCATACTGGAAGAGCAAGAATAAACCTGCAATATTAAATCTATTTTACACTGTCTACTTCAGGGTTTTATCATTAAGTTTCTCATTTTATCATTGTGAATTTGCATTTGTCATTTATGTTCATCAAGCATATATAATACACAAGGATTTGATCATATAGTTTACAAAAAAAGCATACATCAAACCTACAAATCCAATCAAACTTCCAAAGCAAGACGACCGTGCATGGAATTTGATTCTTCCCAGTATCTCATGAGTGAGCTCATGTCTTCTGGTTTAGTAAGCTGCTAATTATAGTCTTCTCGCTAAAGAAGTTCCGTTCATACTTATTAGGAGCTCATGTTGTCATCTTCTCTTATCATTAAACCCTCAAGTATTCGTCAACAAAGAAAGACTCCAAGCCGAGACTCTTATTCCAATAAGAGTTTGATGTTGAAATAAGGAATAACCCATGAGTAAAAAAAGTAGCAGCATAAGATGTAGAAATAAGTCTCACCTTCCCTCTGTTAGCCATGTGAGTCTGAGGTGAACCATTATTGTAATAAATGTTATTGTAATATATATGATTTATCAATAAAAGTTATTGATTATTGATGCGTCTAGAATCGGTTTATGGCTTTTTAGAAGAAAAAGTTGTCGGTGTAGAAAAACCGCAAAAGATCCTAATCGATAAAACAAATTCGGTTTTAAAGAAAACCTACACTAATTATTTAACCAGGGAAGTGTGCCTGGGTCAAACACAAGGAGGCAGAATGGGGTACTTTGATTTTTTAAGAGAAAATCTTTTTGTGATTATTTTATCTCTTCTTAAAGCGATCGAGGAAAAAACTACAATTTTTATGGAAATTTTTTATTTTTTTAAATTTTTATTTGATTTTATACTTTCCAATTTAAAGTTATTTTTTAAAGTGGTATTTTCAAACAATTTACCTACTATATAATAGGTAAAATATAGATGAAGTTTAGATGATATTATATAATAGGTAAAACGGTCGAGCAACGGGCTCGAACAACACACGGAAACAAATAAAAATGGAGACGATTGGCGATAAAGCAAATCACGATGAAAACACGTCGAAAATACACGAAAATTACTGAAAAAACCTCACAGAGGTAGTTGTGTAACTACCCCAAGAAAATCTACAAAAAATTATGTCAAAACTAGGTCCAAAACTCCCCTACAGGCCAGGGGTATAAGTGCAAGAAAAACAAACAGAAAATATTGCAAGTTGGTCCTCGACAGGGGCTGTTTTGTAAAGAAAATAAGAATGTTTACATTTAGGTCCCTACAGAGAGACCTAAATGTCATATCTGAAAATCTTTGGAGCGGAGCCGAAAGTCTGGAACTCTTCTGGATTTAATGCGCATTTTTTCCACCGCTTCGTCTTTACGGACAGGATTATATCGTGAAATGTGATCTGGACCATCCCGATGACCATGTGTCAGCCGCCTGTGCGCTGTCAGTTCGTGAAGTGCTCTTGGGCGATTGGGTGGCTGACGAAAGTGGCTTCTTCTCCAAATTATCTCAGGCGAACGTCGACGCACTTGGACCTCCGGCGGGGCCAGAGGGTTAGCTCCTCTAACCCTCGAGCTCGCCCACGGTAGTCGTTAGGCGGAGGTGGCTCAGAGCGGCGGCTACAGCTCGATGAAGGTGGCGGTCTTGTTGAAATGGAGCTGATGAGAGGTTGTTATGGCTTCTTTGAATCAAGATTTCGTGAAGATGAAGGGCTCCAGTTGTCTTGAATTTGCTCCAAATGAAAGAAGAACCTGCAAATAAGAATTTCGTGTTCTCGATTCACGAAAAATCGACCAAAAGATTATGGTTTCGCAAGCTCAAAAATGGTTGTTTCTAGATTTAATGAGAATTGCGTGAAAGATGTAAGAAAAGGGCGACGTGATTTGAATGGATTTGAAACGATTTGAAAATTGATTTTGCTTAAGCGTCTAAGATGAATGATTAGGCGATCTAATTACGGAATTAGCCACGCTAATCGTGGAACGAGATTCGAGAAGAAATATGATGAAGATGGAGGAATAGATCTGGGAAGAACATAGGTGTATTACCTTGAATGGATGCTCGATGGCCGATCTTCGCCGGAGCTGGACGCACGCGATGGTGGCGATGCAAGGAAGCCAAGCCTTGGAACTTTTCCTCCGATGATCCCTCTCCTACACGAGCTAGCCTTCAGGTGCTGTCACCATCGGAGCGAGGCGGAGCGATGTGGAGATGTTGGGAGTCGGCCACTGGTTGTTGAAACTTTAGGTAGTTGTAGGAGAGTTAGTTGTAATTTGTGATCTTTGAGGGTTTATATAGATTGATTATGTGATCTCCACGTTGGATCCAATGGTGGTCAAACATCTAGGTAGGGGAGGGTATCCAATGGTTTAGATCATCGAAAAGAGTTAAAAGGTGCTCTGAAAAAATGGTTGAAGAAGGTCGGTCAGAACATACTGGCTAACAGACTTCTTGAGAAAGATGAACCAGGTGCTGACACGTGTGAGCACCTGGTTGGCCAGTGAGTTAAAATTCTTGTAAATTCGATAATAAATAGTAAATAAAGTTATTTTAAATAGGTATAAAAACAAGAAATGTAAATAATTAATTTATCTAAATTATGGAATAAATATTTTTAATAAATAATAAATATTGTTCGAAATATAAATATTATATTAATAAATATGTATAGATAAATAGGTTTTGAATTTTTAATTTAATAAATAAATACATAAAAATTAATTTTATATTTTCTTAATTATTAGAATAATAAATAAGAATTGTGTGAATTTTGAGGGATTTTAATAAATTATTTTACATATATTAATAAATATGGGTATTAGTTATCTAGTTCTTTTTTACCTATAATTTAGGGTTTTTGATTTTATTAAAATAATAAATAGGCTCCAAAAATTGTGAAATAAATCAAAGTTAAATTACAATATCATGAAAATAATTAGAAATTATAAACTTATTAGAACTATAAATACTGTCTTCTATATAAAATAAATAGCCCAGAAACCCCTTTGCCATTTGGTCCCAAAACCGACTTTTTACGAACGGACTCCGAATTTGATGAAACCACTTTATTAATTAGGGAATATTATTTTATGAACTTTGAAGGTGAGTAGAGTAAAATTGGAGTCGTATGAAGAAGTTATGTTGTTCAGAAGATGAGAATTTGATAATTTATAAGTAGGATTTCTTGGTATATGTACAGGGTAATATTTTTAACTTATTTTTATTTTTTTATATACATTTTTAGAAATAATTAGGAAAAGAGTGTGGTGAGAAATATGTACATATTAATTAATTAAAAATCGATGAAGTTTAGTATTTATTTGATAAATAGTGAGACATGTGTGAATTGTGTTTTAAATTTATTTTTATAGTTTTCTTTTCTTATCTCCCCCTACTTATTAGTTTGTCGATCAATTCATGCTAACTTGGTCTCGGGGTTTAGGTTATATAAATATACCATGCAGTTATATTTATATTTATAAGTTATATTGTACATATTTACATATTCACAATCTACCTTCTTTTCTTTTCTTTATTTATTCTTTAATTATTAACATTATTTTATGCTTAAAAGCGAATATTTATTCATGAATTAAATTTGAATAAAAGATGGGAATTAATGAATACTTAGATGTATTTGCTAAGGGTTTTAAGACAAAATGCGACAGAAAAGTTAATGAATCATGGATTCATCAATTATTTCACTCCCTTTCTGAGATTAAGTGAATGAGTGCACTATAAGGTCCTCTGAACAATTAGGGTTATGTACCATGGCCGTCTTGATGATCATACAGCTGTTGATTCATTAATTGAATCATAGAGGCTAGTGCTTGGATGAATATCTAAGGAGTTAGATAGAGGACTCATCAAGCACCATCAAATGATTAATAAGAGATTATCTCCAGCCTAAGTTGGAGATGACAATACTTTCTCATTAAGACTGGTATCTGATCGACCTCTTGATTTAGGTCCTCTAAATGGGAATAGTGATTCGGAGTTAGGTCAAAGGGTTGACTTAACGAGATAGAGATAACCTAAGTCCTATGTTGAATACTGTCACAACATAGGCACATATCCTCTGACCAGAGATGGATGTGTTACTATATGTCTGAGAGTGTACATTTGGCAAACCAATAGGTTGATGACCTAAAAGGTCTATACACCGGCGAGCTGGTGTGCATCTAAGGGCATATGAGTAATACAATCTCTCAAAGGGATCATACAAGTTCACTTGTGAACCGGAAGACATGAGCTCACTCATGAGGTATTGGGACCGATCAAATTCCATGCACGGTCGTCGTGCTTTGGAAGCATGATAAGAATTTGAAGGTATGATATATGCTTTGGGAAAGCATATGATCGATACTGATTCCCAATGACCAAGATTGAGAAACTTGGTGATCAAACCCTGAAGATGATAGTGTAAAATTGATCTATATCTTATGGTTGATCATAGGTCTTCCAGTATGCAGGATGTACATGTGTTAGGAATACCTAAGGGTGATTTGATCATAAACGATTGTATAACCATGACACTTCCATTCCGAGGGAGTGATGAAACAAGTTTGTATTTTAGTGACTCCTTTCAATAGAGAAGTAATCTGATCTTGGTCCAAGTGTTCGACATTGATCTGAATGAGATTCAGATGCAATGAGAAGATTAGATTTATGGTCTTGATTTAATCAATCTTCTATGAGAGGTCCGTAAGATCTGTATTTGAGATGAGATCACAACATCCATGTCACTATACGTAGAACAATACATTCGCCCTGTCCTTATCTCCAAGTATCTGTGGAGAAAGCGCATTATTCTTGAAAGGGTTCAAGAATAATTCCATAGTTGAATTATATCTAAACATTGAGAAATGGATAATTAAATGTGATTTAATTTTCTTGAATAATGTGAATTTGATTCACATTAATGGATGTATGTGAATGATGATCCAATATAATTAAATGTGATTTAATTATTATGGATAGGAATAATGTGGATATCAATATCCAATTATTCATAATATATTACAAATGTGATTTATAATGTATTAAGGAGAGATTATTATGATTTATATTTGTTGATTAATTATTGATGTGAATTGGATTCACATTGTATAATTAATTGAAAATATAAATTACCTTTTGTTTTGGGTTGTGGATTTGATTCACAAACTTCCAATGGTAAGATTGCAATATTCTTAAAATAATTGTGAATTATTTTTGTAGAATTTTTTTACAAAAATTATTGTTGTAATTAAATTATATGAGTAATCATGAAATCTTGGATTTCATTAGAGAATCTCACATTCCAATTAGGAATGTGGACGGCTAGCCATTCCAACACGGAATTGGTAGCCGTCCATGGCTCCTTATGGAATATGAAGATTCTCATCTCCATTATCTCCAATTTTAGTGATATAATTTAGGATTGAATAATTGATGACCGAAAAATTCACAGAAAAATTCACAGGCTCTCACTATCGGGCCAAGGTAATGGTATTCGGTGTCATTGCGACCCGAATAGAGAGACTCGATCAATCAAGAAAAATTAGGAACCACCAAATCGAAAGATAAATCAATGAAATCAAACAACGGTCCTCGCTATTTTATTAACCTGGTATAGCGCCTAGGGTCGGACTCAAGGAGCACGGGTTGGCTCAAAAGAGCCTACAAAGTAGTCAAAAAGATAAAAAAAATGAATAAAATATTTTTGGTGGATTTTAAATGTTTTTAATTTTTTTGTGTTTTTAATTATATAAGAAAATGTAAGAAAATGTATAAAAGAGCAACTACAACAATTTATTTAAACACTAAAAAATGCTCAAAATATTCAAATAAAATTGTTTTTGTGTTTTTTTATATTTTTGAGTGTTTTTGGTGATTTTATGGGAATGTTATAATTTTTAGTTGATTTTCTAAAAATCAAGAAAGGGGAAAACATTGGATCAATGTGCAGCCAGACTTGAAAGCCCAATTAAAAATATATAATTGGCCTATAAAAATCTGAAGACAATTGTTATGAAAAATATATACAAAAATTAAGCTACTGAAAAAGAGTTTGCATTTTTTTGAATTTTATAGAATTTTTAATAATTTTTATAAGATTTTTAGGGTTTTTCAATTTTTATGGGTTTTATAATCTAAATGAGCCAAAAATTTGATAGAAACTTAAACACAGCAAAATAAACAAACTCTAATTTTTTTTAGAATTTTTAGAAAAGTTTTTATATTTTTCTTTGATTTTTGTTTCCAAACAGTAAGAAAAATACGTGTTTTTGATTTTTTAAAAATAGTAAAAAGCCATAAAAATGTCCCAAAAAATGTTTGAAATTTTTATACACTGGCAGGAGCCATGTATCCAAATTTCACTAGATTTGAAGTTTATTTGCTATTTTATTCAACCAATAAAAGAGCTACAACACACATAGACCTATTTGCAAGAAAACATAGTTCGGAGGGCTAAACTGTAACACGTGCAAAAACAACCTTAGGGTTAAACTATAAATTTCACATAAAATCAGCACATGTTCAATTAAATCCCCACACAGGGGTATAAATGCAAATATTGAAACTAAAACTTCTTTTCATAACATAGCATAAAACCCAAGCCCATACATGCAATTTGTCCAAAAACTCACGTGTCGAAGCACGTATCTCACATAAGCAGGGACTAAAATGCGAATAAAATAAACATAGGGTCCACGGTGCAAATATTTCAAAATAAAAACAACTACAAAAAATATTTACAGGGCTAAACTATATATGCCAAAAGGAGAGGGGCCTAAGTGAAATTACCCCTATTATTAACGATCGACGACGGAAGGGGTGTCACGTGGAGATCTGACGGCTGTGAAGCGCGGGTAACCCTTCACGAATGGACGTCTCTGATTCGATCCTCAGATGGATCTACGGCTGGAGGCTCCCGCAAATGGACGGTGACGATCTAATCTGGGGCGGGAGGCTCGATCGAACGGTATCTGGAGGCTCTCCAAGAACAGGCCGCCGGCAAAGTTTGTCGGCCCAATGCGTGCGGTGGAGGGCTCCTCCGAAGCTGCTCTGAGAGGGAACGTGATGGCTGAGGTCGTCCGCAACTCCTGCGATGCTCCGATGAAGCCAAGGAGCCTTGGAGAGCTCCGACGATGACGAAGGCACGAAGCTCCTGTGCCTCGGCTGCTGGACCCCCAGATGAGGTCGCCTTGACCTGCAAGTTGCACAGAACGCTTCCTGGGTCGAGAGCAAAGTGCCTCGACCCGGTGAGAGGTGGAATCGGTGATCGGATGAAGCGGGGCGGTGCTCTCCAGCGAAGCGACGACAGAGGAAAGCGAGGGTCCTGCTCCGGGGCGAGTCAGGTTGATCGGAGGGGTGTTCAAGATGGAGAGGGATCTCGTGGACGTGATAGTCGGGTCGAATTGACAAAAGGATGATCTGATCGACGTGAAATGGCCGGCGATTGCCGGTGGCGCAAATTGGGAAATTCAAAAATTAGCCTAACCTAAGGGGTATTGAGCGTACCTGATGGACGTAATCGACTGTGCTGGAGGTCAGGGAGCTCCTGGGGTCTTTGCCTCTATGGCTCGTCTAGGTCAGAGGCTCAAGCTCGCTCGGTGGCGGAGCATGGTGGCGAAGCTCGCCGGATCAGTGGCAGCATCCCTCTACTGCTCACTGCGACACCCTCTCTCGATAGCTGTCACTCTAGGAAGAAGGATGGAGGTCCTGGGACTGGAGGACGATGGCCAAAGATGAGTGGAATGTGCGGCGGAGCTGAGACCTTATAGTTCTAGGGGTCCGGGAAGATGGGAGTCGGGCACGCTCGTCGATGCACGGACCCCTAGGTAGATCCCCGGGCGAGGGTCTCAGATCAATCAATGATAATCGGGGCCCGGGGTTTGAATGAATGAAGGTCGGATCATGTTGGGAAAATTTTGAGAAATTAGGTCAGAAACCCGATTCTTGAGGAAGTGGTCCTGGGGGGGGGCAGTTGACCGGGGGTCAACGTTCCCCCGTGGACCAATTAGATAAATCCTTTTATTAATTATTTAGAAATTCATTTAAAAATAGAAAATGATTTTATTTCGAAAATTTTTCAAAACGAAACATGTTTATTTATTTTCAAAGTATTTTTAGTGATTTTTAATTAATTTTCTGAAATATCAATTATGTATTTACATTATATTATTATTATATATAGGTATATATACAAATGTATTTTTTATTTTTATTTTTAATTGTTTATTTTTGCACAATTATTCCAATTTTATATTTTATTTATTTACAACATAAAATTAGGAATAAAAAGATATTTTTATTTTATTTTTATGATTTATTTACATTAGTTGAATAAATAGATCTATATATATACGTACATGGTATATATACAAAGTGGGAAATGACTTTTATTATTTTTCTTTTTATTTTTATTTTTCTGATTTTTATTTTATTTTTATCAATATGTACAAAATATGAGAAATACCTTTTATTTTTATTTTGAGTAAAATAAAATTATTTATATACATAGGTGTATGTGCAAGCATGATTGACCTTATCTCCCTCTACTTGGTTTCTTTTGCGGTCAGGCCCATGCTGAGCCCTCCCTTGGGATTAGGTCACTCAATATTTATTCTAAATATTTCCCTCGTTTTCTTTTATTTCTTTATTCCTTTATTTTTACACAAAACATGTTAATTATGAATAATTACATGATGCATGTATTTTGATAATTTATGATATTTACAAATATTTACATGGTATTTTGCCAAGATTTCTAGCTAAAATAAAGGAATAAAGAGTGATGAATGGGGATTCATCATCCCCCTATACTTTACTTTTGCTAGTCCCTTAGCAAACACTTATTTGAAAAATAAGTGCAAAAGAGAAAGAAAAAGAAAAAGAAAAAGAGAGGAAATCAAGGTTGATTATTAAACTTTCCTTCATTAAATTGAAATATGGAGCTCAGTCAGACCTTTGGATTATTAATTTCTTGAGTCTCCCGCTGCAAGCTTCATGAGATGGTCATGTATAACATAAGCTTTGCTTTATTTGATTATATACACTCCAGTGAGATTATTAAATTTTCAATCCGACCCACCACTTTTTTGGAGTTTTTCTTTTAGCACATTTTTTTTCATGTGCATCTATACAACATATCTACATGGTGCAACATATATACATAAGGAGTTTTTCCTCTTGAGCCAGTAGACTATCCCTCTTTTGAAGCTTTATTGCAACCAACAGCTTCTGTCTTTAGACTTCATAACTACCAGACCAAGTTGAGACGTACTTCCTTCACTATAAGAAGAAGAGAGGTTCTGCCTAGAAGTACTACCCTCATATGCTACCCCAAGCCAAAGGAAATTGCCTCCTCACCACCTCATCATTAGAGAGCCATGTGTAAAGTGTTGGTGCAAGTAAAGCCATTGTCTTTGAGAGTCATGCGTGTGTTGTTAAGTGCTCTACTTAGGCTTATCAAGATGACATATGCTCATAACCAAGTGGACTCAAAGAATTAAGTCCCGATGGACCTGAAAAGTTTTAATCCTAAGCCCTATAAGGTTCCTCTTATAATTAGGTGGATTAAGGTCTTAATCAAGCTCCATTTGTCATTTTAATTCCAGGCCAGTTTAAATGTCAACTATGATTTGGAAAAACTGTGCAAGTATTTACAAAGATGCTTTTTTACAAATATTTACACATGTGCAAAATTTTTGAAAAATGTTTGAAAACATGGATGTATGCATGAATACAAAGTTTTGCAAAATATTTACAAAAATTTACACAAGGTTTTTGCAAACTTTTTTTTCAAAACATTTTACAAAAAATTTGTACTATATACATAATTTTGATATGAAGTACAAACTATTTACACAAATCATTTTTACAATCATTTGTACATAAATAATTTTTATAAATAATTAGGTATGTGCAAGAAAACTTTTATGTACAAGGGAAAATTTCTAAAATTTTTATGCATTTTTAGCCATTTTTATTTATTAACACACTCACACAAAGTACGAGTTACGGCTAAAGTATATATGAAATATATACGACACCCTTATACTTAGCTCTAACGATGTCCTCAGAGTGATCAAGAGCGATGAAGAAGACATAACTCATGATTAGTATAGGGAAGTGAAAAGGAATGGTATATACAAAAACAAATCGAAGAATAGAATGAAGAACACTCAGTGTTTCCCCCTATACTTAGGATCAAGTAATCCTAGGTATAGCAAGCTGTACATGAAGGCAAATCCGAGTGGAAGGATGTACAGGGTCTACCCCCCCCCCCCATACATAGAGTGAAATATCCCTAAGTATAGGCAGCAAAACAGAGGTAGAAAGAATCAATAGAATACCCGAGAGTCTGACACCCCCTATACTTAGGGTAAAGTACACCCTAAGTATAACATAATCATAAGATGAGAAAAGGGGTGTGGGACTAAAGAATAGAGTGATATGGACCACTAGATCTATACAAGTCGAAAGAACAGTGATAATCAAGCGTGAGATGCAATAGATGTGAGTCAAGAGACCACATCTCACGCAAAGTGAATCGGGGCAACATCAACGACCCACGACTCATGATCTAGATATGGCTTGAGCCGCTGGTCTTTAACACGAAAGGTAGCATCAGAAGACAACTCAGATATATCAATACTCCCATTGTCATGTACCTTTGTAACCAAATAGGGTCCCTTCCATTTGCTCTGTATCTTCCCTGGAAATAGACGAAGCCTAGCATCAAACAACCATACTCTCTGTTCTGGCTCAAACTTCTTGTGGCTGATATGAGAATCATGCCACTCTTTCACTCTCTCCTTTTAATGTAGGCTGTTTGAAAAGGCTATATCACGAAGCTCTTCCAGGGTTGCTAACTTTTCCCTCCTCTGGTTTCCTACACTCTTTGGATCCAAAAGTATATCAGTAACATCCCAAAGTGACCTATGTCTCAGCTCAACAGGTAAATGGCAGGGCTGGCCATAAATGAGGCGAAAGGGATATGTACCCAAAGGCGTCTTGAAAGACATCCTATATGCCCACAAGACCGAGTCCAAAAGCTATGACCAATCCTTTCGGTCAGGGCAGACGACTTTCTGCAATATAGTCTTAATCTCCCTGTTCGACACTTCAACAAGACCATTCGTCTGAGGGTGGTATGGAGTGGCAACTCGATGGTCTATGCTGAACTCGCTAGCAAGGGCCTTTGCCTTGTCGTTGATGAAATGAGACCCCCCGTCAGATATCAACACTCGAGGTACCCCGAACTGTGAAATGATATTCTTCTTCAAAAATATGCAAACAATCCTAGCATCTGCGGTTCGGGCGGGGATAGCCTCAACTCAACGACTCACATTATCCACGGCCAACAGAATGTACTCGAATCCCTGACTCCTAGGGAATGGACCCATGAAATTGATGCCCCATGCGTCAAAAACCTCACAGAAGTGTATGGGCTGTATCGGCATCATATCATGCTGTCCACAAGTGCCCATCCTCTGACAGTCAGTACATCTCTTCACGAACTCATCAGAGTCCTTGAAGAGAGTAGGCCACCTTAGGACGGATTGGAGCACTTTCTGTACCGTTCTCCTCCTAGAGTGATGTCCTCCTGCCTCAAGCTTGTGGAAGTAAGTAAGGACGCTGTGATGCTCCTCCTGAGGAATGCACCGATGCCAGATACTATCCCCTCCCTCATGATAAAGGACGGACTCCTCCCAATGGTAAAACTTGGCCTTCACGAGGAAGGTCTTAATTTTTTGCCTGGGCCAATCTTGTGGAACTTTCTTGGCGACAAGATAGTTCACAATATCAACATACCATGAGAGAGAGGCGATAGCAAGGATCGCCTCATCTGGGAAGGTCTCACAAATAGGCTCAATCTGCTCAGAATCCTCAAGATACTCCAATCATGAGAGATGATCTGCCACCACATTCTTGACTCCAGGCTTATCCTTAATCTCTATATCAAACTCTTGGAGTAGAAGGATCCATCTGGTCAATATGGCTTTGGCATCCTTCTTTGACATGAGGTACCTGATGGCGGTATGATCAGTATAGATGGTCACTCTAGATCCAATGATGTAAGATCTGAACTTATCTAGGGTGAAAACTACGGATAACATCTCCTTCTCAGTGACTGTATAGTTTTGCTGGGCAGCATCCAATGTACGGCTAGCGTAGTTAATAACAAATGGGACTCCATCCCTCCTCTGTCCCAGCACGACCCCCATGGCAAAATCGGAGGCGTCCGTCTTGATCTCGAATGGGAGAGACCAATCAGGTGGCTGGAGAACAGGAGCCTCTACAACTCGACTCTTGAGAGTCTCAAATGAAGATAAACACTTATCATCTACGAGGAACTCGGTGTCTTTCGTCAACAGATCAGTCAACGGTCGGACAATCCTACTAAAATCATGAATGAAGCGCCTGTAGAAACCGACGTGCCCCAGAAAAGACCGTAACCGCCGCAAGTTGGACGGTGGATTGAGTTTTCTAATGACATCCACCTTGGCCAGATCAAACTCCATGCCCCTGTTTATGGCCAAGCACCATCCCTTGAGTCACCATTATGTGACTCTTCTCCCAAGACAACACAAGGTGTACCTCAATGCATCACTGAAGGACTCGGTCTAGGCAGTCAAGACAAGAATCGAATCCGTCGCCGTAGACCGAGAAATCATCCATGAAGACCTCCAAGCACTCCCCCACCATGTCCGAAAATATGGACAACAAGCATCTCTGGAATGTCGTCGGAGCGTTACACAATCCAAATGGCATGCGTCTAAAAGCATATGTCCCGAAGGGACAGGTGAAGGTGGTCTTGTCTTGGTCCTCGGGTGCGATGGCCACCTGATTATAGCCGGAGTACCCATCCAAGAAACAATAATGGCTCTTCCCTGCCAGCCTCTCAATAATATGATCAATAAAGGGCGGGGGGAAATGATCCTTCTTGGTGGCCTGGTTCAATCGTCTGTAGTCCACACAGACCCGCCAAGAAGTGGGTACCCGGGTAGCGATCTCCTCTCCAAATGCACTGACAACTGTGGTGATGCCCGTCTCCTTGGGCACCCAATGGACTGACCCACTTGGAGTCGGAGAAGGGGTAGATAAAATCGGCGCTCCACCATTTCGATATCTCCTTCATGACAACCTCTCAAAGATTTGGGTTCAGCCGCCGCTGGAACTCACACGACAACTTTGCCTCCTCCTCAAGATAGATATGGTGGGAGCATAGAGCCGGACTTATCCCCTGGAGATCGGCTACACTCCATCCTATCGCCTTGCGTTTCTTTTCAAGAACCCCCTTCAGACGGGATTCCTGCTCTCCAGTCAAATCATCGGAGATAATGACTGGGTACATCTCATGCTCACCCGCAAGGAACCTATACTTCAGCGATGACGGTAGCGGCTTCAGCTCTGGACAAGTAGGTGCTGGCAGATCTGGCCTCTGAAAAGTCTGAGTGAATGCTACAAAATCTGCATGGGAGAAAGAGAACTCTCGCTCACAATGTGAATCTGGAGAAGGCTGCTCTGTTGGACTGTCTCTGCTCTGCACGGAATCAACCTCCTCCCTAGCTGTAGGATAAGTGGAAGTCAGGGATGGTATCGGATCATCGAACTCTGCCCAGTCAACATCTGACTCCGAGGGATATGTATCAGTCTCACACAAATCTTTCTCGCATTCGGGAACCGAATCTGCTGCTTGAGATGTATCCTGGACCAGGAATGCGCTCTCCAAGCTCTCCTCTGCTGGCATCTCTGCATCAGTGAACTCTGAAGGTGAGAGGATGGCCTGCGCGATTGGATCTGCCCAAACTACCTCATCATTTGTAATCACAAAATCGCAGTCCTGGTGGATGTCTTGCCCTGCCTATGCCATCTTCTCTGAATCTGTGGTCGGCTCTGAGCAAGCTGAATCTCTTGCTCTAGTCTCCTCGATCGTCTCTATTTGTATACTCTCACCCTTGACGCGAAAGTACACCTTCCCGCTATCATGGTCGGACACTGCCTTGGCTGTGGCCAAGAGCGGGCATCCTAGAATGATCGGGGTATTGGTCACAGATTCAGGGATCTCCATGTCCAACACAACGAAGTCCACGGGGAATTTCAGGCCATGAATCGTGACGACAACGTCCTTCAACAACCCCTTCGGCCTCTTGACAGATCGATCAGCAAACTGAAGGATCGTCCTGCTTTGTCGGAGAGGGCCCAACTCGAAGCGATCGAGAAGGGCTGTCGGAAGTAGGTTGATCGAAGAACAACTGTCTAATAGAGTGCGGTCGAACCTCTGCTCATGGATGTGGCATCTGACATACGTGGCTCCTGAATCTAGCCTCTTGGCTGACAAACGGTTCTGAATCGTGAAACAAGTGGCACGAGTAAGCACATGGATCTCAGACTGATGGTTCCTCCTCTTCCTCCTAACCGTGGTCTTCTCTCTGAGTGATCTTTGGAGTAGAGGTATGTGCTCCAAGGCCTCATGTAGAGTCAGCTATATGTTAAATCTATCTATCATCTGCTAGCTGCTCTATCTGGTGATTCTTTTTCTGATTTTCTATTTTCTTCCCCTTTGCCATATGAAGTGCTCATGGAAAGGGGATCACATGGTCCTTCTCATATGAAGGACTAGGAGAGGGTTTGGCGTGCTCATGAACAACAGAATCCACACAAACATCATCAATTAACACATGCGAATCTGAAAACAACAAACCCTTTCCTTTATTTGCAGAAATGTCCCAAGATACCAGTTAGAGGCCAGTTGACTAGTTCTAGGGAGGTAGACCTTGCCTACAGTAACAACCACAACCTCATTTTACATCTCAACCACACTTCCAAATATGAAGACATTGATATCAATAGATGTAGTTTGTTATTCTCGTCAGCCATATTATCAGCAGTAACCTGCACAATATTTGCATCCTCCTCCTCATTATATATAGTCAGCATACTCTGAGTACCAACAACCTCTACACATCCATTCTCAGCGATCGCCAGTTGTTAAGCAGCCAAAGGAACCCTCGGTGAACCCCACATTGAATTACCTGTCATAGTTGATGAAGAACATGAGTGACATCAACAAAAGGCTTGACGATCTAACAACCACGAAACACTCATACCATCCTACATCAAAGCCAATCTCAACAACTTCATATGCAACAAGGAGCATGTAGCACATTATCCATCCACTCCTGAGACAGATATGGATTGTGATTTTTCATGCTTATTTAACAACATTACTCTTAAGAGAGGTAGGAGACTACAACCACTAGCACCGTTGGGATGGGGAAATCAAGTTGTTGTTCAAGCATCATCTTCTTCCTCACATTCCACATCTTCTGAGTAGAGATCCAACATTGTAGTCCATGGAGGAGCACCACCACCACCACCATCCACCACAAAGTACCAAAAAAATGAAGAAAGGCTAAAGGCCCAAAAAGAAAATAATGGGAGTAGTAGACCCAAGTCAGCTTTGGAGGAGATCATACCCGTTGTAGAGTCTTCTTCATCAGCAACAGACAAAGTAGTCCGAGTTGTTTTCCTTCTTCTTTGCATGTTATGGATGATACTGTACAGACTAATTCTTATGATTCATATGTACATGTTGATTCGAATTTGAATAAAAAGAATGAGAAGTTTGATGTTGTTTCTGATTATGTTCCTTTTCCAGATGCACTGCATAAAAGAAATTTTATTAGAAAACTAAAAAAAATATTATTTGATCATGGAGTGATAGAGATACTCAGAACAAATTTTTAGATATGCCACTCCTAGAGGCCATGGAGTACATGCCCGTTGTCAAAAAGGAAATGAAAGCTTGTACTAGGAATTATCAACCAAAGCAGAACCAACGTAAGAGAACATACAATCATATAATGACCATTTCCACCATTCATGCTATCAGCAACCTTCTTCCTAAAAAAAGAAAAGGGAGTGTGTCACATCCATTGCTAGATATTTTATCAAGAGCTTAATCGTACTCTACTCTATAGAAGATCCTCCATAAATCTTATACCGACCTTGCTACTCAAAGAGTTTGGTTGGGGATTCTTAGATCAACTAGGATGATCCTTTAGTTTGCTGACAGATCGATCAATAAGATGAGGGGAATTGTCGAGGACGTTATCGTAATAGTGCAAGGAATGTAATTCCCACTAGACTTTATTGCCCTAGACATGGACACCTCAGCACCGTTACTCCATACACCATTCATACTTGGTCATTCATTCTTATGAACAACCAAATGGTAGTAGATTACGGTACTCGAGAGATAACATTTCACTCCCACAATGAGAAGGTTAAGATAGAGGTGATTCCGGATACGAAGCTATCACTTCTAGCATCATATGAAAAAGAGATCATTACACCAGATTCATAGGATTTGGATTCAGAGGTATAGATTTGTTCATGGATTACACATTGATATCTGGGAATTCCTTTCCCAAAAGGAAGGCCTTGAAAGCACAATAATATTTGCTCCATTCATTATGACTTCGAGTTATTTGTTAATGGATTATCTGGGTTATTTTCAGATGAGTTCATTGAGATTTTTGAGATTTTTTATGAGCCATCTCATTTTGAGCAAAGAGAGTTTATTGCAGATCTATTCGATACAATACATGTTGTGCTAGCCATGATGGAGAATTCACAGACATTTACCTTCTACCAGTGCAGTTTCTAAGGTTGTTATGCAACAGATTTAGACCCCACTTAAGCTCAAAATTTTATCATCAATACTGAAGTATGCCTTCCTTGCAGGTGTGTCCTAAATGTTTCCAATCATCATAAATTCGCAGTTGACCGATCACCAGGAATATTACTTGGTAGATGTTCTTGAGAGAAACTGCAAATCCATAGGCTAGAATACTTATAATATCCATAGGATTAATCCAACATTGTTCTCACATCATATCTATATAGAGGATGAAAGCAAGCCGACATGTGAGTTTTAGTGTTGTTTGAATCCTATTATCTGGGATGTTATTATGAAAAAGATCGGGAAGTGGTGCGACATTGGCTTTATTTATCCCATTTCTGATTCCAAGTGGGTCATCCTGTTACATGTGGTACCGAAGAAATCTAGTATTACAATTGTGATGAATGACCATGGTGAGGAGATTCCGACCCGAGTACGCACTCCCAAGCATGTGTGTATAGATTACCGGTGCCTATACTCAGCTACCAAGAAACATCAATTTCGCCTGCCATTTATTGACTAGATCGTTGAAATACTATCATGGAAAGAGTTCTTTTATTTCTTGGATGGATACTCAAGGTATAAACAGGTTGCAATCGCTCCTGAAGATCAAAATAAGACTACTTTTACTTGTTCATTTGGATCCACCTTCAAACGGATGTCCTTTGGATTGTTTAACGCTCCAGCTACATTCCAAAAGTGTATGTTGGTCATTTTTGCCATCATGGTAGGTAGTTTTCCAAAGGTCTTTATGGACGATTTCTTCGTCTACGTAGATAGCTTTGACACATGTTTGGATTATTTCGACCGAGTACTTCAAGATTGTTATGAGGTAAACATAGTGCTCTCATGGGAGAAGAGTCATTTTATGGTGACTAATGAGATTGCATTGTGCCACGTCATCTCCAATCATGGCATGGAGGTTTACCTGACTAAGGTTGATGTGATCTCCAAGCTAGAGTTGCTGATGAATTTGAAGCAGTTGAGGTCATTTCTTGGACACGTTGGATTCCATAGGTGATTTATTAAGGACTTCGACAAGATCATCAGAACCTTGAGTAAGCTTCTGTGAAAGGAGAGTGAGTAAGCTTCTATGAAAGGAGAGTGAGTTTATTGTTCATGAGAAGGTCCTTCTTGCATTCCATCAGATGAAAGAATCGGTTACTAGTGCTCTTCTCCTACAACCACCTAATAGATTTCTTCCTTTTGAAATCATGATAAATGCCTCAGATTATGCAGGTGGAGCTATTTTAGCATAGAGAAGGGATGGAGTATCATTTGTTATACACTATGTTTGTAAGACTCTCTATGAGGCACAAATGAATTATGCCTTACAGAGAAGGAGATGCTAGTAGTGGTATTTTCTTTAGAGAAATTCATATCGCACTTATTGGGTTCTAGAGTGATTGTTTACATGAATCATACTACACGATATTTACAGGATAAGAAGGATGCCAAACCATGCCTTATTAGATATATTTTTCCTCTCCACGAGTTTTATTTGGAGATTTGAGGTAAACCCGGAGTAAAGAATGTTGTGGCAAATCATGTTTCTCGAATCACAGATCTAGAGCCCCTTGAGTAGCCACTACTTCATATAAAAGAGACTTTTCCAAATGAGGCAATTTTGTATGTTGACTCACTTGCATGGTACATTGATATTTTGAACTATCTTGTCTCTAAGGAAGTTCCAGAAGATTGACCCAAACTGAAGGTAGACAGATTTTTGTTAGAGATTCATTTCTAGAAGTCGGAAGATCTGTATCTATTTTGTGAGGGTGAGGATTGTATCAGGAAGAGGTGCATTCCTCGTGATGAATAAATTGGTTTTTTTGAGCATTGTCACAGATTAGAGAATGGTGGGCATCATTCGAGGAATCGCACGATATCAAAGGTTCTACAATGTGGCCTATGATGGCTAACTTTGTTTAATAATCCTACATATTATGTGAAGTGTTCTATAGATTGCCATAGAATGGGAGGAACCATTATTTCTAAAGATACAATGATCCATAAGTATATTCAAATTTTAGATATTTTTAATGCTTTGAGGCATTGATTTCATGGCCCATTTTCTAATAGTCATGGATTTCAGGACATCATGCTTGCCGTGAATTATATTAGTCATTGGGTCGAGGTTATCCCCAACAGAGCCACTGATAGTCATAAAGTTTATCACTTTCTCAAGGACAACACTATTACGTGGTTTGGAATTCCCAAGATTGTTATTTCAGATAGGAGACGCCATTTTATCAACAAAGAGGTTAGGAAGCTAGTTAAGAGGTACGACATTGAGCATCGTGTTGTGTCTCCTTACCACCATAGTTTAACAGCTTGGTTGATATTTCAAATAGGGAGATCAAAACTACTCTTCAAAAACTTGTATGTCCTGACCAGCTAGTTGTTGATGCTTGAATCAATTCTATGGGCTTATCGTACGACATATAGGTCTCCATTGGGTATGTTTCCCTATAGTTTGGTTTATTGAAAGCATTGACAGTTTCTAGTTGAGATAACTAGTAAATATTTATAGGCAATATGTGCATGCAACTTGGACTATGAGAGAGCGGGACAATGTAGGAAAGTGGATAAGAACAGATTGCTAGATTTCGATACTTTGCTTATGACAACAACCTCATGTATAAGGAGAAAATCAAGATATAGCATGAGAGACATTATGAGAAAGACTTTCGAGCATAATCAAATGGTGTGGTTGTTGATGGCTAGGATTTAGGCCTTAGCGCATCACAAAATCATGAAGATCACATTATATACAATCGAGAGAGACTAATGATACTAGTTGCTTGGGGCTGAAGAATTTTAAAAATTTTAAAGAGATGAAACCACATGATTCAAGAACACTTCTCGAATCATATCATCAAGACCACAAATAAGATATATGAGTACTTATTAACACGTGGTTGTGATCATTGTATCTAAAGTAAGAGACCTCCTACTCAAGTCCAATTCAACGGAGGAGATGGTTGTGAGCGCGTGATGAGATGTGTACTTCTCGCAATCCAAGTTGAAGATATGGGTAATGAATTTCCAAATTTCATCACACGAAATTTGACATCTTCTTCATGATCTAGAGGCATCGAAGAAGATGGAGATCCATAAGCAGACGCTTCAACGACATGATGGTTTAGCGACTACGGCGATTCTCTCTAGGTCAAGGGGTGGAAGACCACTCTTGAGGGGGGGTTTATGAAAATGAGAGAGAAAGTTTGCTGTTGTAATTTTGTTGTAAAAGAATAGCTAGGGTTGCCCTTTCTTTTATATATTTTGGATATTCATGTATCGCAATCTATATGCTTCACAAAATCAATGGTTGGGATTATTTTGTGCTTTCAATCAATGTTCTTCATTTTTTGCATAAATTTGCAACAATTATTAATTTAAATTAAGTATATTTAATAGTCATCAATATAATATAATTAAATTAAATTAATATGCATAGAAGGATTAGGAAGGAGGCTAGCCACCTTCCAATAATATAGTGGATGACCTCCTTGATTTTAGGAGTCACGGGTGGTCGTCAACCCTCTATAATTGGAAGGTGTCTTACTTCTTCCGATTATGTGATATTGTATATCACATAATCCTTCTTTATTTGCAACAACTTTTATTGCAAATTTATTCACAAAAACAATTCTAAATTATTTTATGATAATTTCAATCATATAATTCAAAAAAATGTGAATCAAACTCATACATCCAAAGTAAAATATAAATTATATTTTCAATTAATTGTTCAATGTAAATCCAATTCACATCAACATTTAATTCATAAATATTATTTATAAATAGATTTATCTAATAGATTATAAATCATATTTATAATATACATGATTAATATGTTTAGTGATATCCACATTATTCGTATCCTTGATAATTAAATCATATTTAATTATCTTGGATATCCATTCTCATGTATCAAAATACTATGAATCATATTCTTGCTATTCATGATAATTAAATCGCATTTAATTATCAAATTACCAATGCTCAGATATATTATACAACAATGGAAGTATTCTTGAACTTTTTCAAGAATAATGCTCTTTATCTGTTCATGAACCATGTTTTCACTACATTAATAGTCGTGTATTATTGTAGTACGGGTGGTGAAATCGATTCAGCAAAAACCACACATTTGAATATGTGGATAATTTTAACTTTTAACTTGGTAAGTCTAACAAGATCGAACACAGGGAACGATGAGTTCTAGTTGCATGGTTTTAAATTAATCTAAATGATTAATTAATTGTAATGTTAATTGTTGTGTCGAGAAATAAAGAGAAAAGAAAATACGATGATGCAAATGCACGTAAAAATAAATAAAGATGAAGTTCATGATCTGTGATTGTAAGATTTAAATCCTAAAACTAAAGTAATCAATATCCTCAAAATTTATCATAGATTAAAATAGAAAAAAATTCAAGAAAGATATTCACTTGAATCCAAACCATTGGTTATTCAATCAATATTGATTAATCTAATAAGCTCAAAGTTCAATAAAATATTCTAAACTGATTAACCTATAATTTTGTCTTCAAATAAAATTTCATCACATCAAATGTCAGGGAAAGTAATGAATTTCGTCTCAAATGAGCTCCTGCAGAATTAAATCCTCAATGAGTAAGATCGAATATCAAAGAGAAGTAATCAAATCCAATTTCTTCTCAACTGAGTCCCCTGCCAGGATTAGATCCTCAAAGATTATCAATAAAAATACTAGAAATTTAAATATTCTTCAATGCATCCCCCACAGAATAATTAATAGTCTCATTGATAAAATAGCACACACATAATATTCATCAATAATGATTTCTTAATCAGTTCACAAATTATATAAAGTGATAGAACAATGAATAAGCTTTAAAATGATATATTATGCGTAAAAAATGGAGTGTAAATGTTTGATATATAATGAAATTATGATCTAGGGACTAAATTGTAATAAAAATGTGAGTTTTTATTTCCTATTGGTTCCTAGTAGGAAACTCACAGAGACTTTCATGTAAATTATCCCCGGTGGAAGTATTTCTGAATATTCTGGAAGGCAAAGGGCACTGGTGCAATATACCTCTGCAACACGTGCTTCACACATGTAGTGAAGGGTCAGTGGGCTAGGCAAAGCCTCAGGTGCAGAGGTGGTGGCTCGATGGGCTGAACCTACACGTAAAGTACTGGAGGTGCATGGATCAACCAAGACTCTAGGTGCAGAGGGAGGCTAGAGAAGGACGACATGGTCTTCTGTAGATCATCAAATCAGAAGGATTCCTCAAGATCGATGATATATATAGCTCATGACAACTCTGTCAATAGTGGAGGAGTAGTCGAGGCGGAGGGAGATCAGTGGAGCAGTTGAGGAGCCAAAGTGGGGCTATGATCTCTGCCAAGCTGCTAGAGGTGATGCTTGAACCTCAAGAGACATGCAACTGAAGGTAAAGGAGACTCGAATGCAGTCGATGATGGTCAAAGGTGCAGAGAAGGGATGTTGATGGTGATCATCGCGTATTCCTTGAGCAATGAAAAATGTAGGATCACGTGGCTTTTCATGTTCTAGGGCTTGGAGGCGAGGTGGTTGGATGGATGGGGATGGCAGGCAAGTGGAATACGGGAGACGAGGTGGTTTGATGGTGTACGGTGGAGGTGTAGGTGATAGTTGTAGTGGTGTGAAGGAGTAGCGGGGCTCCAACCTATGCGAAGTTGGAGGTAAAGGTGTGAGCTGGGCGAGGCGAGGATGGGGAAGAATGAACGGTGGAGTGGTTGAGTGTAGTAGATGATAGGAAAGACGAAAAAACAAAGAAGAAAGATGAGGAGGAGAATAACGAAGTACTTGGGGGTGCTCTCCTAGGGAAGAAGCTTGATTAAGATCTCTGGTTGTTGCTCGAGCCACAAGGGGAGGAGGTGGCGAGCTTGGTTGCTATGTGAAGTTTCTGCAAAAAGGTCGGTGATGACCTTAGATCTCATAAGAGATGTCAACACTGGATCCAACATGGTGCTGTCACCACCATGAGTTGCTCGTCCCTCTTGATTGACAATGGTTGGATAATAGAAGATACCTTCATTACAAGATGAAGGCCTTTGATTTATAGGGGAGGGAGAGACTACCGGAAGATGGATTTGATCACGTGGAAGCATTTCTTGATGGAAATTATGACTATAACATGCAGGTGGCAGGGGGTTTCAAAGAAAAGGGTGTAATGGTTAGGAGCTCGATGGGTGATGGGGAACAACCACATCGAGCTAGAGATGGAGGGTCATTGGAGAGGCGATGAGGGAGGTGGTTGAAGAAAGGTCGAGGCGGTGGATATGTAACGGCCGGAGGGACGTCATAAGGCAGAGGGTGTGCGGCGGTGAAGAAGAAAGGAAGTAGGAAACGTTCGGCGCACATGCATGCAGATAGGAGGGTTACACATGTATGGCACCTGCTAGCGAAATAGAGAAGGAGGATGGGGTTGTAGGACATGCGAGCCCACAACGATCCATTATGCAATAAATATTATTGCAAATATCATTCCCAGATCTGAAATGAGGAATAATTAATTTGCATGATTGGTCCCTTAGTACAATTAGGGTTATGTACCTTATCTATCTTGATGATTGCACAATTGTTGATTCAATTGTTGAATCCTAGAGGCTAGTGCTTAGATGAGTATCTATAGAGTTAGATTGAGGACTCATCAAGCACCGTCAAATGATTATTAAGAGTTAATCTCCAACCTGTGTAGGAGATGGAAATCCTTTCTCTTATGGGTTGATATCTGACCGACCTCTTGATGTAGATCCTCTCCATAGGAATAGAGATTCGGAGGTTCTAGATAAGTTAGGTTAAAGACTTGACTTAACAAGATCAAGATAACCAAGACCTATGGCGTATGTTGTCATGATATAGGCATGCATCCTCTGATCGGAGATTGATGTGTTATATGTATGAGTATGTACATTTGGCAGACCGATAGGTTGATGGCCTTATCAAGGTCTATACACCAGTGCGCTGGTGCGCATACAAGGGCATATGAGTAATGTCATCTCTCAAAGGGATCATATAGTTTCATTTAGTGAAAAAAAAACATGAGGTCACTCATGAGATATTGGGAATCAAATTCCATTCATGTCGTCTCACTTTGGAAGCTTGACTGAATTTGTAGGTTTTATATATGCTTTTGAAAGTATATGATCAATAATTGGGTATAATATATGCTATTGGAAAGTATATGATCGATACCAACTCCCAATGATCAAATGAGAAACCTAATGATAAAATTTTGAAGGATACATTCTAAATAGATCTAAAACTTTAGGTTTATTCTAGGTCTTCCAGTATGCAAGATGTACATGTATTAGGAATATCTAAGGGTGATGTCATCAATAAATGATTGTATAACCATGACACTTCCATGCCACGGGAGTGATGAAACATGTATGGATTTTAGTGACTGCTCTCACTAGAGAAGTAATCTAATCTTGGTCCAAATATTGAATGTGATTCAGATGCAATGAGAAGATTAGATTTATGACCTTAATTTAATCAAGCATCTATGGTAGGTCCTCGATATATGTATTTGAGATGCGATATCAATATCCAAGTCATTATACATCTAATGTACAATCGCCATGTCCTTATTTCCAAGTATCTGCGTAGAAAGCGCTACGTTCTGGAAAGAGTTCAAGAATAATTCCATTATTGAATTAATGTTCAAAGCATTGAGGAAATTCGATAGTTAAATGTTATTTAATTATCCTAAATAATATGATTTTGATTCATGTTATATTGAGAGTTATCTAAGATAACTAAATGTGATTTAATTATCAAAGATGTGAGTAATGAGAATGTAATTCATGTTATTTGGGCGCATGAGAATAAGAGATCCAAGATGTTAATTGTGATTTAATTATCAAAGATATGAATAATGTGGATAGTAATATTCATATTATTTATATATATTATTAATGTGATTTATAATATATTAGAGAGAGATTATTGTAAATAGTATCTTCAAACTAATTGTTGATGTGAATTGGATTCACATTGGAAATTAATTGGAAATACAATTTTTATTTTATTTTCGGTTGTGAATATAAGGCACAATTATTTAATGGCATACTTCCAATATTCACAAAATTAATTTGGAAAAATTCTATGAGTTAATTTACAATAAAAGTTGCTATAAATAAATATGAAAGGATTGGAGAAGACACCACCATCTATTCAATGGATGGTGGACGCCCACACCTGACTTGGTCTCAAGGGTGCCCCCTTTTTTAGGAGGTGGATGGCCTCCTTCCTAATACTTTTATGAATATTAATTTTATTCAAACTAAATTATATTGAGTATTCAATATATATTTAATTTAATCTAAAATAATTGTTGTTGTGCTTTTACAACAAAATTATGGCCATGAAATAGAAACTCAAATAGATCTCAACTATTGATTTTGTGTTTCACATGAATTAGAATCCATGGACTCCTAAAATATTATAAAAGAAGAGGCAATCCTAGCTCTTCTTTTTACAATAATTTTGCAAGTCTATCTCTTTGTCAATGTACATGCCGCATCTCTCTCTCTTTGTGGTTGTCCACCTTGTGCCCTAGAGAGTTCGTCGTCGCAACCATACCATTGTGTTGCTTTTTCGACCATTTGTGGATCTCTGTCTCCCTCGGTGCATCTTTCTTGTGAAGAAGACGTCGGATCTTGTGAGACGAGATCAAGAGATTCGCCACTTGGATCATCAACATGGATTACGAGAAGAACGCATTTCATTATTATGCTCACAAGCATCTCCTCCGTCGGATCAGACTTGAGACAGGAGGCCTCTTCTTTTAGAGACTCAATTGCAACCATGATTCAAGATGTAACCTTAATACCTATTATTAATTTAGATGAAATAATCTGAGAAATGTTTTCAGATCATGTGGTTTCATCGTTTCTAATTTTTCAAATCTTGTTATCCCGAGCAACTAGTGCGACTAGTCGCTCCCAATCGCATATGATGCGATATCCATATTTCCGTGATGCGCTTAAGGATCTTCACAAATTCTTCAAGTGGTATCAGATCCATAGGTCGAAGGTTCATGATATGATTAATAAACCTAAGATGACATGGGCTTTTTAAGTTGTGTGAAGTTTCATCGCATTTTATTCATGCAACATTGTTTAGTGCATTTTTCACCCTATTTAAATGCCTTAAAACGTTATATTATTACTTGAATTATGATGATGTCACCCTTTTTTATTCGTGAAGTACCCGATAGAGGAAAGGGTTGTAGGTGCTTGCGTGACAAAAAAAGCACAAGGTCTATATTATGTGACTTATATCAATCCTAGGGAATTTGTTTGGTGTATCAGAGACACTTCTTGACTATCTTTTCCCTTTTCCAGTTCTACATACCTCCTCCTTGCTGAGGCTATGAGGCTGTCAGAAGTTGAGGCACCATCTATTTTCTCTGTTGTCTTTCTGCGGTAAAACATCAATAGATAAGTCTTCCTCTCTTTGAGGAGGTAGACCTGGAAAGACATCAGAAAAGTCCTGTACGTGCATTCCTCTGTGCATTAATCGATGTACTTGACTTTCCCCTGGGGAAAAGAAAGAAATAGGGGATGAGTGAGTCTAGGTTAAACAACGATATCATTTAGTAGAGCATGGGAAAAGGGAGGACTCTCTCCCCGCTCACCATATATAATTTTCTATGGGGCAATGGAGAAATTATACATATGAGTCATTAACTACTATATAAGAATATGACATATGAAAGGTAATGGGTAAAACTTAGGGTAGTCCTTCAGGGTAGCTTAAAATCCCTGTTCATAGCAAGTAGTTATAATTTTTTAGTTGTTTATGCCTTACTTGAAGGATATGAAAGAATCCTTAAGCGCATCACAGAAGCGTGACTATCGTAGCATATACGATCGAGAGTGATTAGTCATACTAATCTCATCACATTAGATCGAGCATCTTCTTTACGAGCGAAGCGCACCAAAGAAGATGGAGAACCTCGGGCAGTCGAAGCGATGACACAATGGCGATCCGATGGCAACAGTGGTCTTCTCTCTAGGGTTTGGATGGGCAGGCACCAAAAGAGAGAGAGGGCATGCGAATGAAAGAAAAAGAGAGAGCTTGTTATTTCCAATAGATGTTGTAACTTGAAGAGCAAGGGATGACTCTTCTTATATAGTATTTCTGGATTCCATGGATGTGATTGATTTCTGCTTCTTTCAATGGTCAAGATTTTATTGTAAAAACACAACAACAATTAATTGAATTTAGATTAAATATATATTGATAAATCATTGTAAATTAATCCTAAAATTAAATCAATCAAACATGGAGATAATAGAATATAGAATACACTCTTCCATGCAATAGAGTGGATGACCACCCATTCCTAATAGGATTGGGTGGTCGTCCACCCTTCCAACATGGAAGGGTGAAATCTCATGCAATCTCATGAGATTGCATTATTCTTTGGAAATATCCAAGATTTACAACAACACTTGTTGTAAATTATTATACAAAAATAATTCATAATTATTTTGTGAATATTGCAATCTCTCCATTGGAAATTTGTGAATCAAATTCACAACAAAAAAGTAATTCATATTTTCAATTAATTTTCTAATGTGAATCCAATGCACACCAATTATTAATAAACAAATATAAATCATAATAAGCTCTCTCTTTCTCTAATACATTATAAATCACATTTATAAATATATTATGAATAACTTGGATAGTGTTATCCACATTATTCATATCCATAATAATTAAATCATATTTAATTATATTGGATTATCATTCTCATGCAGTGAAATAACATGATTCAAATTCACATTATTCATGATATTAAAATCACATTTTTTATCCATTTCTTAATGCTTAAATATAATTCGACAATGGAATTATAATGGAACTCTTTCAAGAATAATGAACCTTTTCCGCGCAGATACTAGAGTTAAGGATAGCGCGATTATACGTTCAATGATAGTGACTTGGATAGTGAGATCACATCTCAAATCTATATCTCATGGACCTCTCATAGATGCATGATTAAATCAAGGCCGCAAATCTGATCTTCTTATTACATCTGAATCTCATTCAAATCATTGTCCAACTCTTGGACCAAGATTAGATTACTTCTCTATTGACAGGAGTCTCTAAAATATTGACATGCTTCATCACTCCCTTGGAATTGAAGCATCATGGTTATACAATCATTTATGATCACATCACCCTCGGGTATCCCTAATACATATATACCATGCATACTGGAAGTCCTATGATAAACTCGAAGATAAGGATCGATTTTACATTGTCATATTTAGGGTTTCATCATCTTGTTTCTCAATCTTGGTCATTGGGAGTCAATATCGATCATATGCTTTCCAAAAGAATATATCATATCTACAAATTCTTGTCATGCTTCCAAAGAAAGATGACCATGCATAGACTTTAATTAGTCCCAATAGCTCATGGGTGAGATCATATCTTCTAGTTCACAAGTGAACATGTATGATCCCTTTGAGAGATCGTATTACTCATATGCCCTCACATGCACACCAACTTACCGATATATAAACCTGGGTTAGATCAGCAACTTATTGGTCTTCCAAATGTACACACTCAGACATATAGCAACACATCTGTCTCCGGTCAGAGGATATGTGCCTCTATCATGACAACAATTAACAAAGGACTTTGGTTATCTCGATCTCGTTAAGTAAACCCTTTGACCTAACCAATCTGACACGTTCGAATATCTATTCCAATGAAGAGGACCTACATCAATAGGTCGATCATATATCATCCTAATGAGAAAGGTTGCCATCTCCTACTCAGGCTGGAGATCAACTCTTAATAATCATTTGACGATGCTAGATGAGTCCTCAATCTAACTCCTTAGATATTCATCCAAGCATCAACCTCTATGATTCATTTATTGAATCAACATCTATATGATCATTAAGATGGTCATGGTACATAACCCTAATTGTACAGAGGATCCTTATAGTACATTCATTCATTTAATCTCAGATAGGGAGTGAAATAATCGATAACTTTCATTGATAAATCAAATATTACAATAACATTTATTATAAGAATGGTTCACCTAGGGCTCACATGGCTAACAATCTCCCACTACCCTCAGAACCATTCAGGTACAATCCTTAAATCCATACACGTTACGTGTTGGTCGAAAACCTTTTGTGTCAAAGGTTTGGTAAGAGGATCATCGATGTTGTCGGCAGAGGCCACCTTGGTGATGATGATGTCACCACACTTTTGAATCTCCCGAATGACATGGTATTTCCTTTCCATGTGCTTGCTCTTTTGATGCCATCTAGTTTCCTTCACCTGGGCAATAGATCATGTGTTATGTTGAGTAATGGCATGAGAGTATAAGAGGAAACCATGCCAGGTTGCATGATGAAGTTGCACAACCACACTACCTCCTTTGCGGCATCTGATGCGGCAATGTATTCGGCTTCTGTTGTTGAATATGTTGTAGTGTCCTACTTCTTGCTTCTCTAGCTCACAACACCACCGTTCATCAGGAGCACAAACCCTGAGATCACCATTTCCATAGACCAAGATGTAATCTTGCATCCCTTTTAGATACTTGAAAATGTTCAATGCATTTTATTGTTGTTCTCCATAACGTGATTTGTAACGACTTACCACTCCTACTGCATGGCAGATATCTGGCATAGTACACATTGTGGTGTACATTAAGCTTCCTACAACTTATGCATAGAGGCATCCAACCATGGCTTTATTTTCCTCAACACTTTTAGGAGCCATTCCTTTAGATAGTAGATACCATGTCTTAATGGGAGGAAGCCTTTCTTGGAACCATCCATATGAAAATATTCAAGAATTTTCTTAATGTACCCATGTTGTGATAATCCCAAGATCATCTTTTCCAGTGTTAAGATTTGGTTATCCCATACCTTCGACATGAAAGATCTTGGATAAGAATCCTATATCTTGGGTTGGAACCATCCATGTATCATTCCCAATGATAAAAATGTCATCCACGTAAATCACAATGAACACAATGACACTTCCACTAAACTTCTTGTACACACAAGGTTCATCAGGATTCTGCACAAAATCATAACTCTTTATGGCTTCGTCAAATCTGATGTTCCAGCTACGAGAAGCTTATTCGAGCCCGTAGAAGGATTTCTTCAACTTGCATACTTTACCTTCCTCAACTATGAAGACCGGGGTTGCTCCATAAATATATCCTCCTCGATGTATCCATTGAGGAAAGTTGTCTTGACATCCATCTGTCAAATGCCATAGTCAAGAGATGTAGCTGTAGCTAGTAGTGTCCTGATGGACTTAAGAATAGCCACAGGAGTGAATGTCTCATTGTAGTTGATGCCTTCTCTCTATGTGTAGCCTTTGGCCACGAGCCGTGCCTTGAAAGCCTCTACTTTCCCACCAGTTCCCCTCTTTCTCTTGAATATCCATTTACACCCAATGGATTTACCCCTTTAGGTGGATCCTCTAGGGTCCATACACAATTATTATGCATTTAGTCAATCTCTGACTTCATTGCTAGTATCCATCTATCCATATCATGATCCACGAGTGCTTCATCAAATGAAGAAGGATCATTGTTAGTTTCATCTGACATGTGGAATCCATACCTTTCAGTTCATGCAACCACCCTCGGAGTCCTTGGAAGAGGTATGGGTGTTTCATCTTTATTTATCTCTTCAGTTTCTGGTTCAAGAAACTCAGAATCCTCAAGGGATTCAATGTGTTCCTCTACTTCATTGTTGTCTTGACTTTTAAGGAATTCATCCTCTAGAAATCTCACATCTCAAGAGATAAAAATCTTTTGGGTCTCAGTGTCGTAAAGCTGGTATCCAATACCATCTTTAGCATACCCAATGAAGTAACACCTACGATATCAAGAATCTATCTTACTTCCATCCACATTCTTCACATGAACCAAGCAACCTCAAACCCTCAAATGATTAACACTAGCTTTGGTTCCATACTAGAGCTCATGAGGAGTCTTAGGTATAGACTTGCTAGGAATCTTATTTAAGATATATATTACTGTCTCTACTGCATATCCCCAGAAACTAAGAGGTAAATGTGCTTTGCTCATCATTGAATGAACCATATCCATGATGGCGCTATTGCATCTTTCAGCAACACCATTAAGTTGGGGGGTCCAGAGGAGTGAGATTGGAGACAATTCCATTCTCTTTAAGGTATTCCTTAAATTCATCTGAGAGGTACTCGCTACCTCGATCAGATCAAATCCATTTAACCTTTCTATCAATTTAGTTCTCAACCAAAGCCTTGAATTCTTTGAACTTTTCATAGGTTTTAGATTTATGTGTAGTAGGAAGGTAAACCGTATCACGAATGGTTATCAATAAACGTCAAATAATATCGATATACATTTCGAGTCACGATACTGAAGGGACCACATACTTCGATATGCATTAGGTTAAGAATAGCCTCTTATCGTTAACCTTGTTACGAAAAGTCATCCTAGTCATTTTACCTCGAATACAATGTTTGTAGGTTGGCAAAGATTGAACCTGTAGAAAATCTAAGGATCCATATTTTATCAATCTATTGATCCTATCAACAAATAAATGACCAAGCCTTTGATGTCAAATCATATTCGAATGATTTCCATCCTCCCTGAATCTTTTAGGGGTTTTATTAGTGGTAGTAACATTCATGACATGTTCATTAATGCACAATTCATAGAGTCCATCAGAAGTCAAAACATCATCTACAATATGTTTATTATAATAACTTATGAGTAGTCTATTACAGAAAAGGAATGAATATCCACTTCTAACTAGCTTAGATACAAATATTAAATTCCTTCTGACTCCAGGCACATAAAGATATTCTTTAAGTACAAGGACTCTTCCACTAGATAATGATAGTCGGCAGGTCTCGACGGCAACTGCTGCAACACTTTCCATCTAGATGACTACCTCCCCTTCACCAAGATTCTTAGTTTCCTGAAATAGATGCAACAAATTGCATATATGAACAAAAGCACCAAAATCAACAACCCAACCTCCTTCTTGTCCAATAAGAAAGTCAGTTTCAATGATGAAAATAGATTTCATACCTGTAGGGGTTTTACCTTTGTTGGCAGACTTCAAGAATTTCGGGCAATTACGCCTCCAGTATGCCGACTTCTTGCAGTAGTAACAAATGTCGGTTTTCTATGATTCTATCAAAGTGGATGCACAGGAAGATGAGCTAACACCTTGGTTCTTATTCTTTCTCTTCTAGACAAGGCCTTCCGAGAAACTTGCTTCATACTGCGTTTTCCTTTGACATGTGCAACCATTGCACTGCCAGAGGGGTCATCCTTCCTCATTACATCTTCAGCAGCCTTTAATGCAACCAATATCCCAACATTAGTATAATAAACTTTGCTCATGTGGAACGTGACAACAAAGTTATTGAAAGACATAGGGAGCAACAATAGAATAAAGTCAGCCTGCATATCTACATCCATGTCAGCTCCTAGAATTTCCAACTTAGAAAGGTACCCAAACATTTTGAGTACATGTTCTCTAACAGAGGTCCCCTCTTGCATCTTGCAGTGAATAAGTTCTCTCATTATATTTTAACACTGTATGCGGTTTACATCATCGAACATTTCTCTTAGTTTCACCATAATAGCATGGCAAATGTCCATCTCCCCATGTTGCTTCTACAACACTGATGAACCTCTGTTTCATCATCTTTATTTTCTATAATTAACCCCCTTGCTTAAAGTTTTGTCAATAAAACCCAATTAAAGTCTTGTAATTATCAGAGTTCTACATAAATTAAAAATCACAAAAAAAATGACAAAACAAAAATTCGTGGTATTTTTAGACTTAAAAATACCTTCAAAAATATTTCGGACCTTTGTTTGAAGTCATCTCCAAAAGCTCTCATTCTACAAAGTCAAATATCAAAGAGCTTCCACCAAAGGCGAGCGCTCCCAAACTTTTCAACACATTGGACAATGAACCCATAATGTAATACCTTACTAAATTATGATCTTCGTCATATTTCTCATTAAAAGAAATCTCTTACGGAGTCTTTAGATCTATGTACTTGTCCTTTGATAATGCATAGGAGATGCACTTAGCGAAAAGGACAATATCTAAATTTTGGATCCATTCCGAATAGTTTGGTCCTGTCAACTGATTGACCTCCAGGAGCATGCTAAGAGGGTTTATGGACTTCATCTTTTGAAATTAAGAATGCACTATATTAGAACATATAAATAATTATATATTCAATTGCTATTCTTTGATTAAGGAATTTTAAAGGAAATACTTTTACCTTTTCAACTTTGAAAGTTCATTCCCTTAATCACTTTTAAAGAAAGGGACATACTTACTTCTATATTTCTAGCAAGCACTATGATCTCCTCTTTACCTTTCTCACATCCCAATAATATGAGAACCAGTAACTCTGATAAAAAGAAGTGGGAACACATTCCAGCTTGAAAGTTCAACTTGCATTTCCCGATTCGGTTTTAACACCCAGGTCCACCACCCCTAAGGTGATGTTGACCTATTATTAATTGAACCAACCATCAACAGTCTTAAAACTCGCTATGCGCAATCCAATATTTCCCCAATAATATGAGGACCTGATATTGACGTCACTATGCATACGAATTTACTCTTTCGAGAAGCAAAGAGCCCGATCCAGATGCGCTTGCATGCAGGAGGTGCCATTCGGACAAGCATCTCCTACATACAATCCCTAGCCATGGAACCCTTTGCCTTGATGGGTGACCATGGATGTCATCTGTGTGATCCTCCACCTCATATTCAAATTTTAATTAATTATTATGAATAACATTTATATAACTAATTCTTCCAAGGGAAATACATACAATTCATTTAATTACATTAAATCAATTATCAATCAAATCTCAATCAACAAACTTGATTGTTACGTGAAAGGATGAAATTATCTCAAAGTACTTATTATTCAAATTTTAATAATTATAATAATGCATCATGATCCTTCATGCATTATCCCTTCTTTACCCATTGTCATGACCAATATTGACGAAAGTGAGACAAGCCACTCACGGAGCATCCTGCTACCCCAACACTCCCCGACTAGACACCATATCCACCTCTGGTTAGGATAATACCGATTGATCACTTTGTACTTGAGATGATAATCGGTTCTTCAATAGAAGATATACCATATTAGTAATCAAAATCATTTTGATTTATATTATAAGGAAATTTGCTAAATAAATTAGCAATCCTATTCAAGCAAGTTTGTTTGTTGGAAGAAGATCATGTAACCGATTGTGACCTAGATCATATCTAATCAATTATTGGTTAAGGCAATGCCATTTAAGGAAATAATAATTATCAAATATTTCACAAAATATTCATCAATAATTATTCCAGGTAATTAACCATTAATTTCACTAATTGATTAAATGACAATCACATGATTCTTGAGTAGGAGTATAATTTCCAACAGTGACCCCACTTATTGAAATTAGCATATCTTAATTAATTTAAATCCAAATCATGCCAATACTAAGTTTGATAATTTGATTTAAAACATAATACACACAATTAACACGTATTTCTAGGCATTTCAAAATAGCAAATGACCCTTTAATTACGTTAAGATTCTTCATCCTCGAAACAGTGGATACATGTTCATTAAAATGATCAAAACTTGAGCAATCGGATTTCAAATCATCTAAACTCAAATCCCAAGATTTTAGTATTTAATGGGGAATAAAATAAAATTGATAATTTTATGTTTAAACAATTTAAATAGGGCCTAAATTATACACTAAATAGGGATGCAAAAATGAAATGCGATAAAATTTTCGTAACCATAATGAACCCAAGTCTTCCTAGGTTTATGGATCGTATCCAAAGCCTCCAACCTATGGCTCTAATACCACTTAAATGACATTAAAGAATCCTGAAGCGCATCATGGAAGCATGAGGATCGTATCATATACGATCGAGAGCGATTAGTCGCACTAGTTGCTCGGTGCAGCTAAATTTACATTTTTTTATGGGATGAAACCATATGATACAAGAATGCTTCTCAGATCATTTCATCTAAAACACACAATAGATAAAGTAATACCTCTTGTAGCATGGTTTTGATCAAGCTGAAAGAGACCTCCTATCTCAAGTTCGATCTGTCGGAGGAGACGCTTGTGAGCGCGGAGATGAGTCGTGTGCTTTTGCAATCCAAATAGTAGATCCAAGCAAATGAACTTTTGATCTCATCACACAAGATCGGGAACCTTCATTACGAGCGAAGCACACTAAAGAAGATGGAGAACCTTGCGCAGTCAAAGCGACGACACAATAGTGATCCGACGATGGCGGTGGTCTTCTCTCTACTGTTTGGATGGACGACCACCCAAAGAGAGAGAGAGAGTGATGGTGTGAGAATGAAAGAAAAAGAGAGTTTGTTGTTGCCAATAAATGTTGTAACATGAAGAACAAGGGATACCTCTTCTTATATAGTATTTTGGGATTCTATGGATCACAATCTATAGACTACACAAAATCAATGGATGAGATTGATTTGTGCTTCTTTCAATGGCCAAGATTTTGTCATAAAAACATAAGAATAATTAATTTAATTTAGATTAAATATATATTGATAAATCAATATAAATTAATCTTAAAATTAAATCAATCGAACATGGTGATAATGGAAAAGAGATTACACTATTCCATGTAATATAGTGGACAATCGTCCTTTCCTATTAGGATTGGGTGGTTGTCCACCTTTCCAACATGAAAGGGTGAAATCTCATGAATCTCATGAGATTGCATTATTCCTTAGAAATCTCCAAGATTTACAACAACATTTGTTGTAAATTATTATTCAAAAATAATTCAAAAATATTTTTTGAATATTACAATCTTACCATTGGAAGTTTATGAATCAAATTCACAACCCAAGATAAAATGTAAATTACATTTTAAATTAATTATCCAATGTGAATCCAATTCACACCAATAATTAATCAACAATTATAAATCATAATAAACTCTTTCTAATATATTATAAATCACATTTATAATATATCATGAATAATCTGGATAGTCCTAACCATATTATTCATATCTATAATAATTAAATTATATTTAATTATATTGGATTATCATTCTCATACATTCAAATAATATGGATCAAATTCACATTATTCATGATAATTAAATCACATTTAATTATCCATCTCCAATGCTTAGATATAATTCGACAATGGAATTATTCCTGAACTCTTTCAAGAATAATGCACCTTCTCTGTAGATACTTGGAGATAAGGATGGGGCAATTGTACGTTCCACGTATAGTGACTTGGACATTGAGATCACTTCTCAAATCCAGCTCTCATGGACCTCTCATAGATGCTTGATTAAATCAAGGCTACAAATCTAATCTTCTTATTACATCTGAATCTCATTCAAATCAATGTCCAACATTTGGACTAAGATTAGATTACTTCTCTATTAAGAGGAGTCACTAAAATCTAGACATGTTTCATCACTTCCTTGGAATGGAAGCATCATAGTTATACAACCATTTATGATCACATCACCCTCAGTTATTCCTAATACATGTACATCCTATATACTGGAAGACCTATAATAAACTTGATGATATAGATTAATTTTACACTATCATCTTTGGGGTTTCATCATCAAGTTTCTCAATTGGTCATTGAGAGTCGGTATGGATCATATGCTTCCAAAAGCATATATCATATCTATAAATTTTTGTCATGTTTCCAAATCTCAACAACCATGCATGCAATTAGATTGGTCCCAATACCTCATGAGTGAGCTCGTGCCTTCCGGTTCACAAGTGAACCTGTATGTTCCCTTTGAGAGATGGTATTAGTCATATGCCCTCATATGCACACCAGCTCACCGGTATATAGACCTTTGTTAGGTCATCTACCTATTGGTCTGCCAAATGTACACACTCAGACATATAGAAACACATATGTCTCCGGTCAGAGGATATGTGACTATATCATGATAGCATACGACATAGGACTTTGGTTATCTCGATCTCGTTATGTCAACCCTTTGGTCTAACAAATCTGACACCTCCGAATCTCTATCCCTATGTAGAGGACCTGCATCAAGAGGTCGGTCAGATATCAACCTAGCGAGAAAGGATTGCCATCTCCTACTCAGGATGGAGATCAACTCTTAATAATAATTTAACGGTGCCTGATGAGTCTTCAATCTAACTCCTTAGATATTCATCGAAGCACCAACCTCTATGATTAAATTATAAAATAAACAAATGTATGATATTAAGATGGCCATGGTACATAGCCCTAATTGTATAGACGGACCTTATAGTGTACTCATTCATTTAATCTCATATAGGGAGTGAAAGAATCAATAACTTTTATTGGTATCAAATATTACAATAACATTTATTGTAAGAATGGTTCTCCTTGGGCTCTCATGGCTAACAATACTACTTCTCTTGCATTCACCATAAAATTCCTACTTATTTTAATAAGTTTGGGATTTATTAGTGCCCTCTGACATCTCTTATTCCATTCATGTGTAGCAGGAAAGAAGCCTACATTGCAATAGTGGTTGATGATTAGAGACATACGCTGCTATTCTAGATGGCACAGTTACTTTTGCTACAATTTTTGTTAAGTTTATAGTGTAACATGATTTCTTTTCTCTTTAATTATATTTTGGGATACATGTATGTATTGTCAGCTCTTTTGTTACATGTTGTATATATATATATGGAAAATTAATGAAATGCAATATTGGTGGTGCATTCCTGTTGTTCTGTGATTGTGAATAATAATTTTAGTGTCAGGGAAAAAGGACACAAATTTCTCAACATATTATCTCATTAAATAAGGAACGACAGGACTTGAGTTTGTGTGATTTGGAATCTGTTTGCTCAAGTTATGATCATTTTAGTGAACATATAATTATTGTTTTGAGGATGACGAATCTTGATATTATTAAAGAGTTAATTATGGTTTTAAAATGCCTAGAAATACATGTATGTCACTTGGGTTTTGTTATAAATCAAATTGGAAAATCAAAGAAACTTATATTACATGATTTGGATTTGATCGAGTTGTGCTAATTTTAGAAAGTACGGGTCACTCCTGGAAATTACATACTTGATCATGAACCATGTGATTGCCATTCAATTAATTAATGGAAATTAATGGTTAATTTTCAGAACTAATTATTCATGAATATGTGTGAAATATTTAGTGATGATGATTATTTCCCTGAATGGTATACCTTAATTAAAATTGATAAGATAATTGATCTTGATCACAATTGGTTACATCCTTTCCAATAAACATTATTGCATAAATAGGATTGGGGATTTATTTAGCAAGTCTCCTTATAATATTAATCAAAATGGTATTGATAAATATTACATGGTATAACTTCGATTGAAACACCGATTATCATCTCAAATACAAAATGATCAAATCATATTATCTTGACTTAAGGAAGATATGGTGTCTAGTCAAGGATCATTGGGGTAGCAAGTTGCTCCGTGAGCGGTCTATCCCACTCCCATCTGTACTGGCTATGAGAGCGGGTAAGAAAAGAATAGTACTTGAAGCGATCATGATATATTTTTCTAATTACTAAAATTTGAATGATATATATTTTGAGATTATACCATCCTTCAAGTAATAATCATAATTGTTTCTTAGTTGATTGATTGGAACGATAACTTATTTAATATGATTAAATTAATTAGATCCAACTAAACTCTATTATGAATATGGTAGTATTTCCCTTAGAATATTTAATTATATGAATATGATTCATAATAAATATTTAGAATTTGAACATGATCTGGAGGATCACATAAGTTACATCCATGGTCTTCCATCAAGGAGAAGGGTTCTATCATCGAGGATTGAATGTAGGCGATGCACGTCTGAAGTGATAGCTCCTGCATACAAGCGCATATGGATCGAGCTCTTTGCTTCTCGAAAGAGTAAGGCCGTATGCGTAGTTACCCAAATATCGAGTCCTCATATTATTGGGACGATATTGGATTAGCATAGTGAATTCCAATTTTGTTGACAGTTGGTTCAATTAATGACAGTCAACATCACCTTAGGGGTGGTGGGTTTGTGTGTTAAAGATCGAATTGGGAAATACAAGTTGGACTTGCATAGCGGAATGTATTCCCGCTTATTTTTATCCGAGTTATGAGTTCTCATATTTTTGGGATGTAACAAAGATAAGAAAGGAGATCCTAGATCTTGTTTGAGATATAATGATATATATCACTTACATTAAAAGTGATTAAGGAAACGAACTTTCAGTTTTAACAAGGGAAGACAACTTTTATAAAAAAATTCCTAAATCAAAGTAATATATATATATATATATATATATATGAAAATCATCTTATTTCAGGTAACCTATATTAAACCCACTCAAAATTATACTCAATAATAACCAGTAAATTATCATGGATTGGATACATGATCAAGATATTGTAGTTGTAGTTAGACACATAGTGTTGCAATGTGCAAGTCTCCTCATAGCAATGAGGAGTGACATATAGACTATCTATATTTAATTGCAACAAAGAATTGGATGGAAGTCAATATTGCAACAAGCCAGTGTATTGATAGTATGACTATATAGACTATCTATGATCCTTGGATAAGGATTTGGATAGTTCATCGAAATATTATACATCTACATATAATCATTGAAATAGACTTGCTTATTAATAAGATCAAAATCTAATATTATGTCTCATTTTTTTAATAACACTTACAATTGGTTGCATATGGTTTAGAAGATTATAAAATTTGATCTTAAGGTTTAATAGTCATCCCCATGGATATTAATGCAATTGTTGCAACAATTTCTATTGGATGGATATACTTCACATTTTTAGTGGAGAGCCCTTAGTATTAGAGAATGTCTCTATGACCTAGATATTATAATCTATCCATTGTTTATTTCTAAATGTTAGAAATAAACATGTATATGGAATAGACCTTTCATCAAGTGTTATGATGGACATATTTCAGATAGTAATATAACATTTAGATGACTATATTAAATTAGAAAATTAATGAATAGTTCATTAACATTCCTAATACTGAAAGTTAAACACTAAAAGAACAATAAGAAGATGAAGATCATTTGACAATGATCTGGCATTGAGTCTTGGACATATGTCTATTTATGAGATCAATAGACTAGTAAGAGATGAAGCTTTAGAATGTCTGAAATTTCAAATCTTACATACTTATGAATATTGTATTCAAAGTAGAAATTGTATAATGCACCCTTCTCTAGGAATGGTGTAATATGTCATGGTATTCAAGATCTATGCATATTGATGTAGATGGATCACCTATATCATAATAAACATTAATGGTATGTGATATCAATTGATGACTTTTGTGATAAAAGATTTCTTCCTTTCACCTTAAAAACCTTTGAAATGTTTACATATTTCAATTGTTGGTTTAGAATCAAGGTCTGAAGGAAGATGAAATGAATTTGATCTAACCTAGGAAGCATGTACCCTTTAGATGAATTTAAAGAATTCCTTATGAAGAAAGGAATGTCATTCCTATCTCGCTCCTCCTAATACACCTAAACTCAATAGAGTTGTAGGGAGATACAATTGGATCATGTGTGACATGTCAGGGTATTTGGTACCTACTTTATGACCTTGAGATTCTTAAAAGATTTCATCTCCAATGATATGATTCTTAGAGGATGACTCTCTTGGGAATCAAGATGAAAATAAAGTGAAGGAACTCATTTAATCTTGAGAAAATAATTAGGTCCCTGAAAAAATAAATAAATAAAAGAAAAATAAAGAAAAGAAAAAGAAGAAAAAGAATATATATATATATATATATATATGTAATAGATACAGGCCGACCTAATCCCCGAGAGAAGGTCAAGACTTGATCTGATCGGCCAGGAATAAAGTAGGGGGATATAAAGTCCATAATTAGAAAATCCAAAAAAATGTGTTGTAAATATTTATATACTTACACAATTTTATTCGTACATAAATTGACCTCAAAATAAATAATTATCAAAACAAATGTTGTAAATAAAAATGTTTCCTAAATAATAAAAATATTTGCAAAATAAAGTTATGTACTAACCAAAAGTAACCACATCCGGAAAAAGCCATAAGAGATAACTGAAGGACCAATTCCAGCTCCATAAGAACTCACATTGAACAAACTCACTTCCATTGTATTCTAAATTAAATTATCTTTAAAATGATTTGGTTTCATCATTTTTGGAGTTACGATTTGAAAGACGATTTTCTAATGTGGTTTTTGCAATTTTATCATTTTTTTGTACATATTGTATTTGTAAATAATTGTAAATATTTTCTAATAATTATTTCAAAATAAAAATAAGAAAAAGTTTTAAAAATGTTAAAACAAGAAAATAATTTCCTTATTAAACTATGTAAATAATGTACCATATGTATATAGTATATGTATATAATTAGTTCCCTTAAATAACCCATCAAAAAATAAAAAAATTAACACTTAATATTTAATTTAATAAAGTGAAGAAAATAAATAAAAAATTTAATTATGTAAATAATTTTATTTTCCTTTCCTATCTTTATCTCATTTCAATATTTTTTCCTTATCTTTATCTCATTTTAAATTTTGAATTTCAAATTCTTTTGTTATCTTCTAATATGGCTCCTTCTCTCTCATTTCAATTTGATGAATCTTTGGTGAGAGGCGTCTATTCTCCAAGAGACATCTTATCGCAGAAGGGTTCCTGACCTTCGAGCCGTCCGGTGACAACGAGTTGGCCTTCATTGAGGCAATTACAATTTCCATCCGCTCCCACATTGAGATCCCCATTTTTCTTCTCTTGTTTTTAAGCTAGGTTAATTGTGGATTTATTTTTTGCATTTTTATTTCATTGTTATTTTTTAATCAGACATCACGATTTGATCTGAATCTGATCCAATATTTCATCTCATTTTCTTGATCCCTTCTCTTCATGTTCTGCCTCCACGATCTCTCACCTCTGACCGCACACGATGGTCGGAGATCCAGTTCCATCCGCCATTTTCCTTGGAATCGCACCCACTCACATATCTCAATTTTAATTTTCTAATAATAATCGAGACCAAGCCGTCATGTTCGAGTTATTTTTCTATATATATTTTAATTGCTGGAATCAAAAAATAATTTTAAAATACATTTGCTTCTTATTAAAAAGTAAAAAAATAATAAAAAAGAGATTACTTACTGTTCTTTTTTCGACGAAAAGTAATAAATAAAATTTTTTTTCTCAGTTTCTATTTATAACAAAAAAAATATAATAAAAAAATTAGGCAGCAGGCGCCCCCCTCCACATTCGCAGGCGGCGCCCAACGTCCATTGCACTTCAACTGCCTGAAGTCCTCCGTAGGGCCACGACCGCTGATCGCCCACTAAATGCCCGATGTCGAGCCACCGATCGCCACCTTCGTCGCAGATCACCTGAGCCGAGGGCGTGTGTCGCCCAGTTCTACCCCCGCCATGAGGCAACTAGCAGCCGACTTCTGTTGCACCGCCGACGCAAGGAGCCGCCCTCTGCATCGTCCTCCGCCATCATCCAGCGAGTCCACCGCACCATCCGCCCACATGAAGATCTCATCCACATCGCCAGCCACACCGCTCGCGCACATGCGCCATCCTCAACAGTAAACTGTTGCCGCCCCGTTACTTGGAGAAGGGAGGGGCGGCTGCCCCTTTGCCCCCTTGTGTGCGTGAAAAGAAACGAAGAAGGCATGTCATAACCCTAACGGGGAAGATTTAATATAAAAAAAATTAGAAAATTACATTTCAATCCCGGAGGTTTCCGAATTTGCAGAATGGTCCCGACTAGAGCATCATGTCACGTGCTTTGCACCTATTATTTGGTAAATTGCTGAGTTCTTCTTGTTGTTTATTTCTTGTTATTTAATTTTGCAAGAAAAATAAACATTTACATTTAAGTCCTTTTCAAGAATCCTATTTTCATTCTCTATTCATTAAAATAAATCTTTTTATTGCTACGAAAATTCTACAAAAATTTGTGTATATTTCCGTTGTGTTCGTCTTCATTATATATAAATTTCATTGCATTTTTTATTTGTTATTATTAAAATTTTTATATAAATTTCATTGCATTTTATTTGTTATTATTAAAAATTCGAAAACTCTGCATTTTTTCGTGTTCAAATTAAAAAATCATAAAAATTCGAATATTACTTCAAAAATCTAAAAAAAATAGAGTGGTTTTGTTTTTGTGTTTAATTTCTTATCCAAATTCCTTTCATTAATTATTTACAAACCCAAAAAATGCAAAATACTAAAAATAAAAAATCATATAAAGGTGTAAAAAATCAGAAAAAATATGATTTGAGTTCTGATTTGTAGATAATTTTCTCTAGTTTTACAAAAAATAATTTTCGTTATTTTTTATTTCAATCATATTTTTAAATTTTAAAATAATTTTATTTGTTTACTTTTTGTATTTTTCCTATTTTTATTCATTTTAAAAATTCGAAAAGAATTTAAAAATTTCTAAAAATAAAAAATAGTAAAAATTCATAAAAGCACAAAAATATTTTCTTTTGTCATTTTTAGCATTTTTATTATATTTGAAAGATCAAAAAAATCATTTCTTTTGTGCATGAATTTATTTTGAAATCATATTTTTTGAAAATTACGAAAATTACAAAATTAAAATCAGTAAAATTAAAAAATAATAAAATGAAAAAATGGAAAAAGTTAAAAAGATAAAAATCTCACAGAAAAACCAAGAGTATTGTTCATAGAATTCCCTTTAATAGATTTTTCGATTATATGAATAACCCTCAGGAATCGTAGCCTCCATGAGTTCGATCTTGTTTGCTATACAGGTAAACTAAATAGAAAAAATTCTCTTACTCACATTATTTTCTCTAATTAATTCAGCTTGAGAAGAAAAAAATTAATTTATTTGTTTGAGCTGGGAATTTTGGGGATCGCAACGATAACTTTGTATAATTAATAATCACTCCTCAAAACTCTATCTCAACACACTCCCTCTCTTCTCTCCTTTCGTGCGATGCACGCGACTAACCACCTACCCCCTTCCGGTACATGCTTGGCACGTGTCGTCATCTCCCCCTCTCCTTACTTGCCCAACACGTGATGGGCCTTCATCCTCTTATGTGATACCCCACACCCATCTCCCTATGCTCCACCCATCTCCGATGATCCCTCAACAACCCAAACTCCGATCATCTCCTATCTCTTTCCCTCATAGTTGTTGATCCCTCATCGACCAGTAACGAGTCGCTAAATATGGTGTAGAATTTGGCACGTTGTAGTACTTGTACTTAGCGATTCAATCAGAACCGAGAGAAAATCTCCGTAAAGAGTGTCTTGGCTTTAATTTATATCCCGAGAAAGTCTGGGGTCGAACACAGGGAGGCAAAGGAACAACTTTAGAATTAATTCTAAAAATTAAGAACTAGATTTTTAGTGCATATTTTTTTTATTTTTTATGCAAAAAGAATGCAAACATGCACAATGCAAGTGAACTAAGATACTAAGAAATCACACAACTTAGCCAAATTAATTTGAATAGAAGATAAGTACAATTTAGACAAGTTATATTTTTACTAGAATCCTAATCTAGTGATGAATGCAAGACACATTTTTTTAGAATTTTAAGGGTTAAAATGCAACAATGAAAAATACACACTTTTTATGGGTTTTTTCGCAATTGTTCACACAAATAGTAAGCAAAAATTATGAAATTTTTACTGGAATGAAAACATGATGCAAGGAGGGTACACTAATATTTTTGGAATTTTTTGACAAAATATGAATTTTTTATGGATTTTTTAGTGAAAACAGAGTGACAATGAGTAATTAATTCCTAATAAATCCATAATAGCAAATTAATCAGAGAATGAATTATACGAAATAGATATTTTCATATGGAATCCAAAAGACTTGAATTTTTTTGAAAAGGATGTATGTGGATTTAATTAAAAATCAAATACAAAAATCACTCTATGATTTATTTTAGGCACAAGACAACTCCATTGGAAGAAATTTGTACAGTAATTCAAACGTATTTCAAGGCATCATCTCAAGTTTTTGTGGATTTTTTAGATGTTATATATGAATTTAATAGCACAGAATGGGTAAAATATGTAGAATTTCTGTTAAACAATTTTAATTAATTACCCACAACTGACAAAAATAAAATAAATATTCAGAATGAGACAATTAGTTGCTCAACACAATGGCATTTTTCATTTAATAAAACGATGCAAACAGATGTCCATATGAATAGTCAAATACAGGGGTATCCATGCATAACATAAAATGGAATTGATAATATAAAACATACACATGGATAAAAAGTAATTACAAACACTTTGCGGATAAAATATACAAATTTTACAATAAAAAATTAAAAGGAAATTGGAACTTCTTCTTCCTTTGGACAGGCGGCTATGGCGAAACCCAAAATGGGCTGTGGTCGGCGGCGACGATGCCACGCGAAGGAGGATGGGGCGACATCGTGTATGATGCGGGATGGCGGCACGCCGACATGCGAGTGGATGGACGCGGAGGAGGCGAAGGGCTGCGGGCAGTCACGAGGTGTTGGAGGAGGTGACGGTTGCTGGGCGGAGGAGGCAGCGGCGGCGTCAGGCGGTAGTGCCGCGGGGCGTGCGGACCACGACCACCGCTGGAGGGGCGCGAGGCGGTCGTGTGCGCGCCACGCGCAAAGGAGCTGTCGGCGGTGTTGCCGCTGGCGGCCGGCGCGGCTATGGGGGGGGGGGGGGAGGGCGGGGGCGCCCGCTGCTCCTCCCATGTTTTGTTTTTTTTGTTTTTTTTAAATTTTTTTAGTGTGAACAATTTTTTATTTTATTTTATTTAGTTTTTTTAAATTTTCTTAAAACAAAAGGAAAAAATAAAATAAAACAAAAATGGGAGATGTGATGATGGTGGTGATGTGATAAAGATATAAACAAATGAAGGATTTTGGGTGGCGAATTTGATGTGCTAAAAAAATTGAAAAAATAAAAACGGTGTAAATAATGAACCGACAAATTACCTACAATGGAAGCGGGCCGCCTACGATGTGCTCACGAGAGCACGGTCTTCGCTCGAATCACCGATCAGCGATGAGCTCGAGCAGTTGCGGCTGCGATGTTGGCCAAAAAATCAACGGATCTCACCGGAGAGAGGGATGTCGTCGCTCGACCGCGGTTGCGTCGCTGTCACCGATTTAACTCTGGGAACTAGGCTCTCCTCACATAAGATGGATCAAGTGCAAATTGAGGAGGATGGGATGTATATAAAGAGGATGACATGAGATGTTATTAAAGTGGTGGGAGGTTATATTATTAATGGAGTTGAATGAGAGGTTTAAAAAATGGTGGGGTTGAATGAAGGTTGGTGGTAGAATGGAGTTGAATGGTGGTTATTGTAGAGAATGTAAAATAAATAAATAAATAAATAAATAAAATAAAGTAGGCTACTTTAAATACAATAGAATAAAAGAGAAGAAAATAAATAGTGGAGAATTTACAAAAGAAGACAAACAACATTTACATTTTTTTGTTTGCTTTTCTAATATGTATTTTTTGTCTTTTTCATAAAAGATATTTGCAACGGAAAATACAATAAAATACTACAATCAAAATACAACACAACCATGATTTTTTTGTATTTTTAGGAATCAGAAAAGATAAAATAAAAAATGAAGAAAGAATGAATATATACATAATATACAATGTACATCTACGTCCCAAAATCCACGTTTTGCAAATGAGCTCCGATTTTAGTGAAACCACTTCCGTTGGATAGATAATTTTCTAACTTGGACTTTAAAATAAGTTTGATGAATTTAGAGTTCATACGAAGCAGGAATTTGGTCTGGAAGTTGGACTTTACGGTCTTTTCTCTTTGGGATCTAGGAGCATTTATTTGAGGTGAAATTTGTTTTGTATTTTTGTATTTTTATATACATTGTTATGCACAAGTTAGAGAAAGAATTAGCCAACAAGGAGTTGAAGTGAAATTATTAAAAATACATGAAGTTTTGGGATATTTATAGGTGAAAAGCTCTTTTAATTTTTGCGGCTTATTATTGTTAATTTATTTTGTACAATCTAATATATAATAATTAGTGTATTTTATTTATAAGAGACATTTTGTTAATTTATTGATTTTATGGACATTTTTCTGGGATTTTACGCATGGATTTTGCTAAGATCAAGATATTGAGATGATGAATCGCGGATTCATCACCCCCTATACTTAACCTTTGCTAGTCCTTGAGCAAATAAAGAATGAATAAGTTGGATTTACCCCCGACTGTGCATGTGAATACGAGACTTGATCCGTTCAAGAACTCTTGGTTTTAGAGATCCTAAAATTCTAAGCTGAACCAAACCCTAGTCAAAAAGGTATCCAAATTCCCTAATCATCAGACTCTCTTTGTATACATATATAGTAGGGATATGACTTAAGTGTTGACTGTAGTTACAAGAATAGAGTTACAACGTCACCCAAGGTTCCAGTCCAAGAGACTCTCCTAAGAACCCAATCCTCAACACTAGGGAATAAACAATTTCTTGCAACCAATTAACCGCCTCTTTAGTTTTCAGACTTGAAAGTGTAGATGGAAGGCCAGCTGATGGAGGACATAGGATTGTGTCATTTCTTCTCTCCCTCTCATTGGAACAAGGATCCTCTCGAGTGCCTTATTACTCAACGCATATTTTTCAGTGTTGATCAGTGCATCCGTCAAGAGAAGTTGGAGCCATCTACACTTGTTTTCCTGGGAGTACACCGGAGTGTGCCTTTTTTGAGTATCTATTGTACCTTCTACACCCAGACTTGTTGCATTTACGATGCATGGCCCTTTTTTGGTGCAAGCCTGACTCCTGATCCTAATAACGGTGGTCCAAGTGGATACTTTGAAATGGTTGGAAGCGCTCGCCTTTGGTGGAAGCTCTTTTGATAATTGACTTTGTAGAATGAGAGCTTTTCTTTGGCATTTCATTGCTTTAGTATTTTTGGCTAGCCCCACTGCTTTTACCAAGAGTTGGTGCACATTGATCAATAATTTTTTTTATTTTTATCACACCCTGGCACATAGGTAAATGTCAAGAGATATACAAGAACCATGTTCTCATACTGGCTAAAGATGCTGACACTCAGGTTTCATGAAGCCATCATTGATTTTATCCCATCCTCGAGCATCATCAAATCAAGTCCAAACTCAAATCCCTCATCCCAATTCCTCAAGTGAAATTTCAACTCATCTCATCATCACTGCAGTCGTGTATGTGAGGTGTTGATCATATTCTTAAGGTAGAGACTAAGCATGCAATATAGCACACAAATCTTTCAAACTAGGGAAATGTGAATAATTAAGTTAAGGACCCTAATGACTAAGGCTGGTTAACTCAAAATCTTAAGATCTCATAAACCAAGTATTCTTGATCATCGCAAGTCTTATGTGAAAGTGAATTGTGTCAGGGATTAAACCAACTTATTAGTTAGTGTTTTTTTTGTGTTTTTTAGAGAGTTTTTTTGAAAAACAAAGGAAAAGAAGAAAGTTTTTTTGTTAGAAAAGTTTTGCTTTTTTTTCGAAATTTTTTTTGAAAAAAAAGGGTAGATAAGAAAGGACATTTTTTTGAAAAAGTTTTTTAAGCAAATAGGGACAAATAGTTTTTTTGGGAAAAAATAGGGTTTTTCTTCTTTTTTTGAAAAGTTTTTTTACCCACCCATAATTATTGTATAATATATACAAAAATACGTGAAAGTACGAGCTATGGGTAAAGTATATATGTAATATATACACACCCCCATACTTAGCATGTGCTATGTCCTCAGAGCACAAAAGCGAGAAAAAAAGACAAAGCTCGTGCTAAGCGTAGCATGGCTAAAAAATATAGAAGTCGATCCACCCCCCTATACTTAGGCTCTGGTCAGCCTAAGTGTATAGGAATAGCAAAAATGGGGCAGACGAGGTCAAGAGGAGAAACGGATGAGTGTATACACATGGCAGGCATCAGTTCCCCATATACTTAGGCTCTGGTCAGCCTAAGTATAGGAAAAGAGTAGGTGTGAGAACCGATGTGATCTAGAGAATATACAAAGAAGGGAGAATATGTACAAGAGTGATTGAATCTTCAAAGCTGCTGAATCTCGATGCTGCATCTTCATGAAGAGTAATATGAAGTATCTGCTTTGTGCTCACTCTGCATGAAGTTGATGACCTCGACTTGGACTAATTGCTCTTTCGAATCTACAAATGCTTCAACAGTTGTCCATTTACCACATGAGATTGTGCACCATCTGTGAGATCAGCTATCTCTACACTTCCGTTCTCGTGCACTTTCTTAACAACAAAGGGATCCGTCCATTTAGATTTGAGCTTCCTATGGAACATATTCAACCTGGCATTGAACAACCATAACTTTTGTCTAGGGACAAAGTCTATGCACCTAATGTGCTGATCTTGCCATCTCTTTACTTTGTCCTTATAAATCAAACTGTTGTCATATGCCCTGTTTCAGATTTCCACGAGCTCGTTTAAGTTCAAGTGTCGACAAAGCTCCCCTAGGTGACAATTCCAATTAATCTTCTTAATTTCCCATTCGGATTTATGAATCAATTCTGTGAGCAAATGACATGGCTTGCCATAGATAATTCTAAATGGTGAAGTACCCAATGGTGTCTTGTAGGTTGTCCTATATGCCCACAGAACTTGGTCCAAGAGCTGAGACCAGTTCTTCCTATCAGGACGAACCAATTTCTGTAAAATACTCGTCACCTCTCTGTTCGAAACCTCTGCCATGCTGTTGGACTGTGGGTGGTAAGGACTAGTAACTCTATGCTCTAATCCATAGTCCTTAGCTAAAGATCTCATATCTCGGTTCACAAAATGGCTACCCCCGTCAGATATCAAAACTTTTGGCACCTCGAACCTAGCAATAATATTGTCTCTTTGTCTGTGGTTCGGGTTGGGATAGCCTCCACCCACCTAGATAAATAATCAACCGCCAATAATATGTACTCATGTCCTTGGCTGTTGGGAAAGGGACCCATAAAATCTATACCCCATGCATCAAAAACATCACAAATAATCATCGGTTGCATGGGCATCTCATCTCTCTGTCCAACTGTCCCTCCAATCCTTTGACATATAGGACACGACCGTACAAAATCAATAGCATCTCAAAATAAGGTCGGCCAATAGAATCCGCATTGAAGTACTTTGTGAGCGGTTCTCTTTCCCGAATGGTGTCCTCTAGCCTCAAGTGAATGACAATATGTGAGGACACTCTGGTATTCCTCCCGAGGAATACACCTTCTCCAAACACATTCCGGTCCTTCGAAGAAAAGGAAAGGATCCAACTGTATATTGGTTTCCCCATCCTTATCTTTATTCTTTGAATACTTAGGCTACTTTTCATCATAAGTATTGGGAGAAACCAAGTTGTCTCAGGTTGTTCGCCTCGAGTTCCTTATTTTTATCGTATCTTCTTACTTAAGCCAATTCCCAGCTTAAATATAGGGGACCTGAGTCCCTGTATTCTTCTAATTTATTCTTTCTCATTCAGCCATACACCTTATCTTATTGATTCAGTTCTTATATATCTCCTCATATTTAGTATGAGATATGGCTTCATATCACTTTTTATTATGATGACATAGCAACAACTATACATTTCATATATACATTAGCCATAGCTCATGTGTTAAAAATTTTTGAACTTTTCAGGCTACGATTTTTGTATTTATTTTTGAATTGATTTAGGTAAAAAATTGATTTGAAAATTTTTATAAACCTATTTGACATAATTTTCAAAAAGGATTTGTTAAATTACATGTTTAGTTGTGTTATAAAGAACTATTTGTAAAGTGTTTGGAAAACCTATATCTATGTGACATTATCTTGAAAAATATTTTACTTAGGTTTGAAAAATGAGGATTTACTTGTTTTGAAAAACTTTATAAAATGTTTGGAAAATCTATAATTTTGTGACAAGGTCTGTAAAAAGTTTTTAAATTGTTATCAACTTTAAATGTGTAAATTGAAGTTAACATATTGTTTTGTAAATAAAACTAACTTTTTAACCTTATTCATAAACCAAAATAAAATAAAAAAATCTTTAGTATCAACTCTCTGACTACTAAACGTAAAACTGAATAGCTACTTTTCAATTTGAAAACTATGGTCTCCCTTAGCAAATTGGGTGGATAAAAGACAATGTGTATGACATCATATTGAAGTAATATGGGTAGTCATCTGATGGTTTGTATTTACACCCATACTGGCTGAAAGTAGATGCAACTAGTCATATGAGTTTAGGTCAGTCATTATTCCTTCAAAGAAGCTAAAAAATATAAAATAAAATTAACAAAAAATAATTAATCTATTAGTTTGGTGTTCTTCTATAACACTTTCACTTTGCACTCAAGGCTTGTTGAGATCTTTAACAATTGGTTTATGAGATCCAGAGACTTAGAGTTAACAGGTCTTAATCATTAGGGTCTTAGACTTAATAATTCAAACTTTCCTAGTTAGAAAGTTTTATGTGATGTATTGCATGCTTAATATCCTCCTAAAAGAATATGATGATCACTCACTTGCACGTCTACATTCATGGTTGAAATGAGTTGAGTTTTCACTTGAGGAATGATGAATCTCCATTTCATCACCTTTATTATATCATTTTGGCCTTAAAAACCCCAACAAATGCATGTAAATAACATCAATTTGTCTATAATAGCATTCATTATTTATTGTATTTATTGTATATAAAATAAGGTTTTTAATGCCAAAATTATAGAATAAAGAGAAGAAAAGAAAAAGGAATAAAATATTGAAAATATTTTATGACCCAAACCCCGATGCCAGGTCAAGAATTGGCTTGGTCGACAAAAAATAAAGTAGGGGGAGATAAGGGCCAAGAATACAATAAATATTTCATTTATTCATTCTTGATTTATGTATTTTTGACACCTATTTTGTATATAATTATTTATTCATCAAATAAAGAAATTTTGTACATAAAAGTTGTAGATAATAATGTAAATAAAAATACAAATTGAGTTTGTGCAAACATATTGTACACTGTACATTTTATACATAATAAAAAGCCAGAATCTCAACTTCACATACCCATATCTAGCAAATAAAAATCAAAATACACCTAAATCACCTTTAATTGTATATAACTTTTCAAGAACTATTTAATAAAATTGGTTTCATAATTTTTGGAACTCATTTGTGAAAGTTAGGTTTTTGGCCCTCATTGTACATAATACCGATTAAAATATTCATTACATTCATTATTCATTATTTTTATAAATTTATATTTTTAGAATTTTGTAAATAATACCTTTACATATTGAAATTAAAAGAAAACCATAAAGAAAACCTCAAATAAAATAAGTCTATGTAATCACATAGGCAAAATACCTATGTATTACTTGTATATAAATAAAAAGGTGACTTCATTCTTTTATTCTTTCAATTTTTTATTAAATTGTAAATATTATCTATATTCCATTAAAAATGTAAAGCCAAAATAAAACCCAATAATATTCATTAAGTAAATAAAATGAATATAAAATATAGGTAAAATATCTATAAATATACCTACATACTATATATACCTATTTATTTAAGTAGATAAATAATATCATAAAAATAAAATAAAAATATATTCCTGTATATAAAAATAATTTATAATATATAAAATAAGAAAATAAAATAATAAAGTAAAATATACAAAATAAAAAAAATAAATTGTACAAAATACATGTAAATATACCTATAAACACACCATTAAAATAAACTCATAATAAAATACATCAAAAAAATAAATAAAAATCATAAATAAATACAAATTATTTAATACACATTTTTTATTTTATAAGCAAAAATTAATAAAATCATTTATTATGTTTAATTAATAAGTCAAATCGACGCTGATGTGGACCAATCAGGATATTTCATTCGTTGACCGCCTGGTCAACTCCTCTACCATCAGCCACCCTATGTCAGAGCGTCTCTTCAGCCCATCTTCTTTGACTTTCCCCTTCCAGTTCATTGACTATCTAACCTCGATTACTTCATGAAAAAGTTTTTTCGATAATTGATGACCGAAATTTCGTGAAACCAAGATCCGGGTAAGGTAGAAAGAAGCTCAAGGGCCGTTGCGACCTGGATCTCGAGACTCGGTCAACAAGAAAAAATATAGAACCACCAAATTGAAGATAAATCAAGGAAATTAAATAGCGGTCCTCGCTAGTTTATTAACCTGGTATAGCAACCAGGGTCAGACTCAAGGAGCACGGATTAGCCTTACGGCCTAAGAAGTAGTCTAAAAAGATAAAATAATGAAGAAAATGTTTTTGGTGGATTTTAAATAATTTTAATTTTTTGTGTTTTTAATTATATAAGAAAATGTATAAAAAGCAACTACAACAATTTATTTAAACACTCAAAAATGTTCCAAAAATGAAAATAAAATTGTTTTTGCGTTTTTTATATTTTTAAGTGTTTTTGTAATTTTATGGGAATTTTATAATTTTTATTTGATTTTCTAAAAATGGAGAAAGAGGAAAATAATAGGTAACTGTGCAGCCAGACTTAAAAGACCAATTAAAAATATATAATTGGTCTATAAAAATCTGGAAACAATTTTTATGCACAATATATACAAAAACTAAGATACAGAAAAAGAGTTTGCATTTTTATGAATTGTATAGAATTTTTACTGTTTTTTATAAGATTTTTAGGGTTTTTCAATTTTTATGGTTTTATAAATCCAAATAAGGCAAAAACTGGATAGAAGGTAGAAAACTATAAAACAAACAATCCCTAATTTTTTTAGAATTTTTAGATAAGTTTTTATATTTTTTATTGATTTTCTTTTCTAAACTGTAACAAAAATTCGTGTTTTTAAAATTTTAAAAATAGTAAAAAGCCACAAAAATGTCCCAAAAAATTAGAGAAATTTTTAGTGGCAGGAGCCACATGTCCAAATTTCACTCGATTTGGAGTTTATTTGCTATTTTATTCAACCAATAAAAGAGCTACATCATACATGGACTAAATGTAAGAAAAAATAGTTCGAAGGGCTAAATAATAACACGTGCAAAAACCTTAAGGTTTAAAGCGCAAAAATCACATACTATCCGTACATGTTCAATTAAAAGCACGCACAGGGGTATAAATGCAAATATCAGAAACTAAATTTCATTCCATAACATAGCATAAAACCCAGGCCCTCACTATGCAAAATGTCCAAAATATCACGTGATGATGCACGTGTTCCACGTAGAGAGGGACTAAAATGCAAATAAAGTAAACATAGGGTCCCAGATGCAAATTATCCTAATTAAAAATAATGCACTAAAATATCGGGTACCCCTTCTTAAAAATAATGCAAATTTACAGGACTAAATGGAAATAATAAAAGGACGGGGGCCTAAGAGAAATTACCCCTGTTATTAACTATTGATGCGATTTTACGCGGTTTAAAAAGTTGGTTTTACCACATTGTTGTTGTTCCACGAAAAAGCGCAATCAAACAAATAATATTACAACTACAAGCATGATAAAAATACACAAGTTGTATAGTGCAAGTAGATGTTCGTATCCGCAGGGACTCGGCAAACTCGCTATTTTATTCTTTCTTTAAAACTTGATTCGAATTTTGATCTTTTGCGACGAAAGATAAATGATGGAAAAATGCGATCTACGGAGAGAGTATTTATTTCCAAAAGCTTAGCTTAACTAAATATGGATGTGAATGCAACTAAGTAAGAAAAATGGGGGTTGATTCGTAATGTAATATGGGAAGATGAGATTTACTTGCAATATTTTTTAGAGAGAATGATGAAACATAAAACTTGCAAAGCACATACTTTCAAGAGAAATTAGATTTGAGAGTAGCTTACACCAAAAGAGTTGTTCCTTCAAATTTAACTTAAACCAACTAAATAAGATAATAAAAATTCATGCGACAAATAAGATGGGAAAGAAATGCTTCTCTATTTGATTCCCGAGTGAAGACGATGATGATGGCGGAGATGGGAGTGTGTGGGAAGACGCGTGGGCTGATTGCACACACGAGTATGGAGCCTGAGAGAGAAGGTCATCGAGGAGGAGATGCATCGCAGCAACGCAGAAGGAGTTAGTCGCGCAGGCTGCTATGAACCAGAGGAGATGACCGTGCGTGTGGACGCACGGGCTGCTACGGGCTGGAGGAGAACCGCGAGGAGGAGGAGAACGACTGGACGTTGTTGACGCTATCTTTGTACCTGCATGAGAAAAACGAGAGAGAGGGAGATGGAAACAAGGGAGAAAAAATGAGAGAGAGGGGAATGGCGAGAGAGAAGAGAATGACATGAGGGGGAGAGTGGCGTGAGAGGAGAATGAGAGAATAGGGGAGAGGGGTGGCATTATTTTATAGGGAGACATCCCATGCAGGTGAAGACAAAATACCATTATTAGTGTATGAAGAATTTTTTTTGCATGGGGAAGGGATGGTTGCATGGGTTATGGTCGGCTATGTTTTATGGTAAATGGGAGAGAGAGTAATGCATGGGAATGGGTGAGGCATTGTTATTATTTGCATGGGGAAGGCATAATAAGGGTGGCTCTATGCATGATAATAAAGAGTGGATCTTTTACACTATACCCCCTCCCTATTTCTCCCCAATAAAAAGGTGAAGTGAAATGTGTTGGATGTTTTATATTATAAGCATACCCAATAGTTCTTCATTTTCTTTGATAACAACAAGTCTGAACTTTATAGTTGATAATTAATCTCAGTATAGGATTATGATTTCTAAATGTGAATGATGATTTTATCTCCTCTGTATATAGGATGTAATTTATGTGAATTTGAAGTTTATACATCAAAGATTAATGTTGTACTTCACATAATTTAAGCATGTTATACTAGTATATAATATGATCATCACACCCCATACTTAAGTCTTGCTAGTCCCGAGAAAGAATAAGATAAGCAATAGTGAAGGGCAAGGAGAATAGCCAAGATGGATCTGATGAGGGTTTGCAGCAGACATACCCACAAAGTCTCGAGTTTTCAGATCCTATCCACACAAATACACGAACTTCAGTAGAGTTGACCCATGGATTAATGATTCGTTCGAATTGTCGACTTGACTCGAGTTTTGTAGTTTTCAACAGCCTCTCAGTTCCAACAAAATCAGACATGATTTCAAAAGGTCGATCAAGTCAGCTCATCCCTATGAAACATGTATTCTCTTTGACCTTGAGTGGATATAAACAGTGTTAGTGATGTTTTAGCTTTCGTGAGTCAAGAGAACGAGCTAACAACACAACCTATCAAGGTACCGAATGATTCCCTAGTCATATAGCCTCAGTCCTTACCTGAATTCAGGCATATTCTCTTTTCACCCAAGTATGTCAGCATCAAGAAATAGGTCATAATTCTTTGGATAATGGGACTTAACTTTCGGGATTTTCTGTAGACCGCTTTGGTCCGTTGCTCTCATTCTTTTTCTTTTGCAGAGCATAACCCTGGGCCTCTTTGGGCCTCTTTTAAAAATTTAGGTAGCATCATTGGGCTGCTACCACGGCTTTTTGGTGGAGAAGGGTTATTTGGTGGTCTTCCTTCCTTGCTTTTGCTTCGCACATCTTTGCATGATTGGTGGTTTTTGGCATTTGTATTGAGATATGCCTTTTTATGGTGTTTTTGTTTTGGGTTTGGCATCAAAAGGTAGTATCAGCTAAATATTGACTTTGGAGGCACGATACTGGCTTATTTGCTGACATACTTAGACTAGAGAGATCATGTTGCTCCTGAGTCAAGTTCCTTCATTAGCTATAGATAAGGTTCAGGCACTGGCACAACCAAAAGGACAACTCCTCACCTCAACTAGATTGTAATTGTATCTCGTAAAATAAACTCAATCAAGCTAAGTGTAATGTGCAGTTGCTTAATATCCACTGAAGAGTTTAAGAGTGCTACTAGTTTCTCAGGTGATCTAGTTAGATACAGAAGTTCATTCACCAGTAGAGTTAGTGGAACTGAGAGAATAAAGTCCATATGGACCTGAAGAAAGCTTAAGAACTCATGCCTAGTGAAATTCTGATGAAGTTAAGTGGATTATGGTCAACTCAACCTTAGTCTATGATTTATGCAATGAAGATCTGATTTCTCAAAATAGGATAAAACTAGGAAGGATATCTTTTTGGTGGTTTTCATGCTTTTGAAAATATTTTTAGGGGAATTTTTACAAAAGAGTTTTTTTTCTTTTTTTTCTACTTTTTTTTGAAAAACTATGCAGACACACACCCACATACTTAACAAAAACCATGTCCTCATGGTGAAGACAAAGTGTAATAGGAGGATCAGAAGGGGTGAGTGATTGTGAAAAGTATTTTTGGTTTTTTTGTGAAGTGTGGAGATGGACCCCCATACTTATCTAATGCAATGCAGTAAAGAGAATGATACAAAGAAAGGAAAAGATACCTATGGGCGTGGACCCACAAAATATTGTTGGTTTAACGTCCCGACTCGACAATTCAGCTTATCAAGAGTATCCAGTGTTGCGTGTGAGTGCAGAAGCTGTATTTAGAAAACCCAAATGAAACTCTTGATATGATACAGATATCCTGACCCAGATGTGAGAGTGCGGTTGATGAATTTGATAAATGTGTGCTCTCATTAATACGGTGAAGACGTTAATTGGTTGATGAATCGGAATGAGAGATGAATCAATTTGATCTTGGATTGGATGTGATGGGAGGGAAATGGGTGGACTGATGAAGGGCTCATGGACCAGATATGATATATTGAAGTCGATCTCTACATGATCAAGAATTGATTCCTCCATGAGGTCCTCTATATATTGTGATAAATCATCATTTTCCCTCAAATAATCATCATGGCTATCCTCGGTGGCATCTATTGTGAATTTCATTTCAGTTCTCTTCTTGAGCCACAAAGATGATTCTTTCCAAGACATATGATTAGGAGATTCAGAGGCCAGTAGTGGGGGAATATTGGCAAATGGATGACTTTCTTCGATTGTTTTGAGTAGTTCCTCGGTATCATCCCAAAAAGGATCAGAGAATAGAAAATCACTCTGATCAGACTCGGTAGTAGAAGATCTATTCATATAGTCATCGACTGAATTCATTTGATCTTCTTTCCTTGTGGTGGGGGTAATGGAATTGGAAATTTCATCTTTGAACGAGTCATCGTAAAAACTCTTCAGCATATCATCATGTGTTGGTTGGAAGGGAGTTTTGGTGCATGAAGAGGTCAAATCATTGTCTGATATATCCTCAGAGACTAACTCAAAATCTGTACTTTCCTTAATTGAAAAATCACATCCGGAATCAACATCAAATGATATATCTCCTTTTGTTTCTTCTTCCCACTCAACATAAGTGCCATCCTCAATTTCAACTTTTGTCTCAGACCAATCGATATCATTAATACACCGAGGTTCATAACTTTCAAAATCGTCTAAGGAAGGATCAATGCTATCACCAAAATATGTCTTCATCTTTGGCATACCCAGGGCTGAAGTTAATTTGAGATCAGTATTTAGTGTTTTCCAGGCTTCATCTAATTCAAAAATTTCCCGATCAGTGAGAGGACATGGTGGGGCTTCAAGTGCAGAGTCTAGATGAGACATGTCCTTATGAGTGAGTTGTGAGGTGTTCAGACTAACCTCCAGAGGGTCTTTGGTGAGATGGATGGGGGCAAAATCATCAAGAATAACACAGTTCTCTATCCATCCACAATCCTCAATTTCAGAGTCACCAGAAAGTAGGGGTGACATGATCCACGGGAATATTTTCATCATTGATTTTCAATTCCACTTTCTCATCTTCACAGTCAAAATGTGCCTTGGCAGTGGCCAAGAACGGTCGTTCAAGTATGTTGGGTCTCTCACTTGGTGTATTGGCTTGATTGGACTTTTGTTGTGTTGCAGCCAATTGCTGAATGGACTGGGTCAAAGCATCAAAATCCACAGCTGAGGTTGGTTGTGTTAGTAAGGGCTCAATCAACTGTTTGGGTTAGGTATGATTTTGGACCCAATGGACTGTGTCCTCTGCTGCAGAGAAATAACGCGTGCTGATTGGTGGTGGTTGGATGAGAGGAGCTATGGTATGTCGGATTATCGCATTCTCTTCTCTCAAAAGTTGTAGCTGTTAGAAGATGATGTCCATGGTGTTCGGTTTCTCTGCTCCCATGTCTCCTAAGTTAGGTGAATTTTCGGATTTCTCAGTTGAAGGAGACGGATAGGGTCATAATATAAAGATTATTGCAATGGATTTTTCAGAGACCTACGACCTAGCATACATAGCACAATACACAAGACAATTTGTTGATTCACCAATTCACACAAAAATTGCCGCGGAAGCGGTTATCTTTTCGATTTTAGTTTAGTGATTCAACAAAAGTTTTCAGAGAAACTAGAGTCCTTAAAGATGAGGTGGGTGTGGAAGATTATGAGAAATTGATGTCCTAATCCGGTTGGGGGATCCAGGGTGCGGTACTCAGATCGTTAGATCTGATCTTCCCACAAGAACCTGTGCCCAACGCGTCGAGGAGTTACGATTTCTCTCTGCAATCCCACGTAGCACCAGGGATTTTTGTCTCTATCCAAGGGTTCTATGTGCTCGTGATTTTTGTGTCATACACGTGCATCAAAACAAGCATTCAGAAATTTTTCTCGCTTTCTGTTCGGGCCACTGCGGTGGCCTTTCAAGCTTATCTTTTTAATATGATCAAGCACGATTTTGGTGGTCTTTGAATTAGATTATCAGAGGAAGAAGACCACAGAGATGATGCAATCAAGAACTCTTTTTTAATTTTTTTTCAATTTAATTCGATGCGCAAACAAATGCACAAACTTAGAATGCCTAAGTGAAAAAGAAAGCTCACAGTGCCTGCACTTCTGGCGCTAAATCCGTAATGTTTTGTCCTGTTGATGGCGAGCTTTTTCGAGAAGGGGGGGGGGGGGTTTACTTAGAACAAGTTACAAGTTTGCAAAAAAAAATGCATGGATTCTTCATTTTTTTTCTTTTTTCGAGGTTCAAGTACCTGAAATAAAAAAATGCACGGATTAGAATATTGAAAACAAGTTGAAAGTGAAGAAAAAATTGCAAATATTGCCTAGTCCCCGGCAACGGCGTCAAAATGTTGATGCGATTTTACGCGGTTAAAAAAGTTGGTTTTACCACGTCGTTGTTGTTTCACGAAAAACCGCAATCAAACAAATAATATTACAACTACAAGCATGATAAAAATACACAAGTTGTATAGTTCAAGTAGATGTTCGTATCCGCAGGGACTCGGCAAACTCGCTATTTTATTCTTTCTTTAAAACTTGATTCGAATTTTGATCTTTTACGACGAAAGATAAATGATGGAAAAATGCGATCTACAGAGAGAGTATTTTTTTCCAAAAGCTTAGCTTAACTAAATATGGATGTGAATGCAACTAAGTAAGAAAAATGGGGGTTGATTCGTAATGTAATATGGGAAGATGAGATTTACTTGCAATATTTTTTAGAGAGAATGATGAAACATAAAACTTGCAAAGCACATACTTTCAAGAGAAATTAGATTTGAAAGTAGCTTACACCAAAAGAGTTGTTCCTTCAAATTTAACTTAAACCAAGTAAACAAGATAATAAAAATTCATGTGACAAATAAGATGGGAAAGAAATGCTTCTCTATTTGATTCCCGAGTGAAGACGACGATGATGGCGGAGATGGGAGTGTGTGGGAAGACGCGTGGGCTGATTGCACATATGAGTATGGAGATGGAGAGAGAAGGTCGTCGAGGAGGAGATGCGTCGCAGCAGCGCGGAAGGAGATAGTTGTGCATGCTGCTATGAACCAGAGGAGATGACCGTGCGTGTGGACGCACGGGCTGCTACGGGCTGGAGGAGAACCGCGAGGAGGAGGAGAACGGCTGGACGTTGGTGACGCTATCTTTGTACCTGCATGAGAAAAACGAGAGAGAGGGAGATGGAAACAAGGGAGAAAAATGAGAGAGAGGGGAATGGTGAGAGAGAAGAGAATGACATGAGCGGGAGAGTGGCGTGAGAGGAGAATGAGAGAATGGGGAGAGGGGTGGCATTATTTTATAGGGAGACATCCCATGCAAGTGAAGACAAAATACCATTATTAGTGTATGAAGAATTAAGTTTTTTTGCATGGGGAAGGGATGGTTGCATGGGTTATGGTCAGCTATGTTTTATGGGAAAGGGGAGAGAGAGTAATACATGGGAATGGGGGAGGCATTTTTATTATTTGCATGGGGAAGGCATAATAGGGGTGGCTCTATGCATGATAATAAAGAGTGGGTCTTTTACACTCTACCCCCTCCCTATTTCTTCCCAATAAAAAGGTGAAGTGAAATGTGTTGGATGTTTTATATTTTAAGCATACCCAATAGTTCTTCATTTTCTTTGATAACAACAAGTCTGAACTTTATAGTTGATAATTAATCTCAGTAAAGGATTATGATTTTAAATGTGAATGATGATTTTATCTCCTCTGTGTATAGGATGTAATTTATGTGAATTTGAAGTTTATACATCAAAGATTAATGTTGTACTTCACATAATTTAAGCATGTTATACTAGTATATAATATGATCATCATTAACGATCGACGGACGAGGGGTATCCACGTGTTGATCGGACGGGGGAGAATATCAGGTACCCCTTCGTTGATCGACGCTCCAGATGAAATCACGAGCTCGATCCAACGGCTGATCGCGACCCTCAGATGAATCAAATGGCTTGAAGCACTCTGCAGATGGACGGCTACGATCTGATCTGGAGGAGGATGGTCGGATGGACGGTAACTGGAGGTCCTCCAAGAACACTTCGCCGACGAAGTTCACCGGACGGTACGCGCGGTGGAGAGCTCCTCCTAAGCTACTAAGATGGGGAACAGATTGGCCACGATGGTCCGCAGCTCCTGGGATGCTCCGATGAGGCTGAGGAGCTCTGAAGAGCTCCGGCGACGAAGGTGGTTCGGAGCGGTTGTGCCCGAATGAGTCGACCTCCAGATGAGGTCGATTTGACCTGTAAGATGCACATAAAGATAGCTGGGTTGAGGGCAAAGTGCCTCGACCCATTAGCGGGCGAAGGGGTGGTCGAAATGAGGCGGAGCGGGGGTCTCCGACGAAGCGACGGTGATGGGGACCTGAGTTCCTGCTCCGGGGTGATTCAGAATGATCGGATGGGTGCAGAACATGGAGAGGAGTCTCGTGAGCGTGAATCGAGGGTCGGATGGTCAAAGCGGCGCAAATAGGGGAAATCTGAAATTAAGTGAACCTAAGGGAAATCGAGGGTACCTGATGGTCGTAGTCGACTGTGCTGGGGCTCAGGAAGCTCCTGGGGTCTTTGCCTCGATGGCTCGTCGGGGTAGAGGCTCTGCTCGCTTGGTGGCGGAGCACGGCGGCGCAAGTCGCCGGATTAGTGGTTGCGGCCATTCACTCCTCGCTGCGACACCCTCCTCCGATAGCTGTCACTCTAGGGAGAAGAATGGAGGTCCTGGGACTGGAAGACGAAGGCTAAAGATAGAGTGAAAGCACAGCGGAAGAAGATGATATATACTCGTAGGGGTCCGACAAGATGGAGGTCGGGCAAGTGATTCGAAGCTCAGATCCGTAGGCAGATCCCCGGGTGTGGATCAGGGATGGATCAAGTGTAATAACGACCTGGAGTTTGGATGATTAGTGATCGGATCATGCTTGGAGAAATAGGCGAAATCGGGTCGGGGGCAAGGATCCGTCATTGGGTGGTCCTGGGGGGAGAGTTGACCGAGGGTCAACACTCCCCGTGGACCAGTAGGAAAATTCCTTTTATTAGTTATTTAGAAATTCATTTAAAAATAGCAAATGATTTTATTTTCGAAAAATTTTCAAAATTGAAAATGTTTACTTATTTTTAAAGTATTTTTTGTGATTTTTATTTATTTTTTTGAAAAATAAATAACGTATTTACATTATATTATTATTATATATAGGTATATACACATATGTATTTTTGATTTTTATTTTTAATTGTTTATTTTTTCACAATTATTCCAATTTTATATTTTATTTATTTATAGCATAAAATTTTGGATAAAAAGGTATTTTTATTTTCTTTTTATGATTTATTTACATTAGTTAAATAAGTAGATCTATATACATATGTACATGGTATATATACAAGGTGGAAAATGATTTTTATTATTTTTCTTCTTATTTTGATTTTTCTGATTTTTATTTTATATTTATAAATATGTACAAAATATGATAAACATCTTTTTATTTTTATTTTGAGGAAAATAAAATAAAATAATTTATATACATAGGGTTATGTACACCATGATTGACCTTATCTCTCTCTACTTGGTTTCTTTTGCGCTCAGGCCCATGCTGAGCCCTCCTTTGGGATTAGGTCACTTAATATTTATTCTAAATATTTCCTTCTTTTTCTTGTGTTTCTTTATTCCTTTATTTTTACACAAAAACATGCTAATTATGCATAAATACATGATGCATGCATTTTGATAATTTATGATATTTATAGGTATTTACAAGGTATTTTGCCAAGGTTTCTAGCTAAAATAAGTGAATAAAGAGTAATGAATGGGGATTCATCACCCCCTATACTTTACTTTTGCTAGTCCCTTAGCAAACACTTATTTGAAAAGGAAGTGCAAAAGAGAAAGAAAAAGAAAAAGAGGAGAAATCAAGGTTGATTATTAAACTTTCCTTCATTAAATTGAAATATGGAGCTCAGTCAGACCTTTGGATTATTAATTTATCGAAACCTTATTTGGACTTAAGCTTAAAACTTAACAGCCTCTAAGTTCCACCAATTTATGGTCAAGACTCCTCAATAAACCAGATCAGAACAAGTCTACATACGCAAACTCCAATGACTATGAATCTTTCCTTGTACTGTGTAAGTGATATGTAGCTCCCCACCTCAGAAGTAATAAAGAAACAACCCCCCTCAACCAGGTAACTCTAATGCCTCGGTCTAGCAACTCTTTCCTCGATAAGCGGGGTATTCCCTTCTGAGTTCAAGTGCAATCGTCTCATGAAGAGGGGGAAGAAAAGAATGTACCATGACCAGTGTAGCCATGTATCCTTGGGAGCTCTAACCAGTGTAGCTGAGTCTCCCGCTGCAAGCTTCATGAGATGGTCATGTATAACACAAGCTTTTACTTTATTTAACTATATACACTCCGGTGGGATTATTAAATTTTCAATCCGACCCACCACTTTTTTGGAGTTCTTTTCTTTTTGCACATTTTTTTCATGTGCATCTGTACAACATATCTACATGGTGCAGCATATATACAAGGAGTTTACCCTCTTGAGCCAGTAGACTATCCCTCTTTTGAAGCTTTATTGCAACCCACAGCTTTTGTCTTGAGACTTCATAACCACCATAACAAGTTGAGACACACTTCCTTCACTATAAGAAGAAGAGAGGTTCCGCCTAGAAGTACTACCCTCATATGCTTACCCCAAGCCAAAGGAAACTGCCTCCTCACCACCTCATCCGTAGAGAGCTATGTGTAAAGTGCTGGTGCAAGTAAAGCCATTGTCTCTGAGAGTCATGCGTGTGTTGTTAAGTGCTCTACTTAGGCTCATTTCCTAGTGGACTCAAATAATTAAGTCCCAATGGACCTGAAAAGTCTTAATCCTAAGCCCTATAAGTTTCCTCTTATTATTAGGTGGATTAAGGTCTTAACCAAGCTCCATTTATCAATTTAATTCCAGGCCAGTTTAAATGTCAACTATGATTTGGAAAAAAACTGTGCAAGAATTTACAAAGATGCAATTTTACAAATTTTTACACATGTGCAAAATTTTCGAAAAATGTTTGAAAACATGGATGTATGCATGAATGCGAAGTTTTGCAAAATATTTACAAAAAATTACACAAGGTTTTTGCATACTTTTTGTTTTTTCAAAACATTTTACAAAAATTTTGTACTATATACATAATTTTAATATGAAAATATTTACACACTATTTACACAAAAAGATTTTACAATCATTCGTACAAAAATAATTTTTATAAATAAATAGGTATGTGCAAGAAGAATTTTATGTACAAGGGAATTTTTTTAAAATTTTTATGAATTTTTAGCCATTTTTATTTATTAACACACTCACACAAAGTACGAGTTATGGCTAAAGTATATATGAAATATATACGACACCCCCTATGCTTAGCTCGAACGATGTCCTCAGAGTGATCAAGAGCGATGAAGAAGACATAACTCGTGCTTAGTATAGGGAAGTGAAAAGGAATGGTATGTACAAGGACGAATCAAAGAATAGAACGAAGAGGGCTCGATGTTTCCCCCTATATTTAGGATCAAGTAATCCTAAGTATATCAAGCTGTACATGAAGGGAAATCCGAGTGGAAGGATGTATAGGGTCTACCCTCCCATACTTAGGGTGAAATATCTCTAAGTATAGGCAGCGAAACAGAGGTAGAAATAGATGAAGAAGACCAATATATACAAGATGGAGGACATCACTCCCCCTATACTTAAGGTGAAGGATCCTTAAGTATAGGCAACGACAGAAGTGATGAAACAGAATGAAAGGAACAACCAGGTGTTTCCACCCCCCTATACTTAGGATGAGGTATATCCTAAGTATAGCAAAGATAATCCTATACGAGACCTGGGGTAAAAACAAATACGGAAGAAAGATGGATCAAACCAAGACGAAACACGTATATACAAAAGGGTACAATGTTGAGGTGCCTCTCAACAAGCGCTAGATTTTATGCCCCTAGCTGGGCGCAAAGGCTAGGACAAAGTTGTATCAAGGTTCAGAATGGCATCTGTAAGGCGAATGTCGTACTGTTGTCGTAGTCATGGTGAATGAACTACGAAGAGATCAACAATGAAAGAAATGGCACCCATGTATGCAATCAGGCGGGTGTCTGCTACCAACCAAGGATATAGGAATAATGATTCGGGATCTGGCAGCACAAAAGAAATCATCGGCTCAGGCTCAGACTGGAGTGGAAGTGTAGAGCTAAAGAAATCAAACGTGGAGAAGGATGGATCAGTCGTGGAATCCTCCACGTCAATCGGTGTCTCAAAAAGGTGTGGAAAGTAAAGATCAGGAGACTCTCTAAGAACTGATATCCGATGCATATAATGGAGAGAAATCAGACAAATCATCGAATATATCAAGGATCGGCTCATCCTCACGAGGGTCGTCGAGGTGAGAAGACTCAGAATCAGAGTGATCAAAAGACTCGGTTTCGTGATCCGCCAGATCAGATACACTCTCAGAAGGTGAAATCGAGTACTCATCATGTGTGGCATTCTCCCGCAGATAACCCTCAGGGAAGAATGCAAGATCATCGGTGAGAAATAGAGGATCAGGATCTATCAAAGCATCTGTGCTACTGTCAAGCACCCACTCAGTGTACCAGGCTGCATCATCATCTGAAGTCTGGCTCTCGGTAATCAGGAAGCAAGAGAAGGTATTGGTCATCCTCGCGGAGGCTGGTAATGTGACTGCGACTGATCCTCGCTCTGCGGCAATGATGGCTGGCATCTGGTCCTCAGAAAATGTATCTGTCTCATCAAAATGGAGGACAAAAGGCTCAAATACGGGACTCTCTATGTCTGGCCTCTCAAAGTGGTGTCCCATATCAAGTTGTGGCTGCTGAGCTGAGTTAGGGTATCTGTCTGACTCCGAGAAGTGTCTCTGCAAAAAAGAAGCTGAATCATCTGGGGAAGGACTCTAAACTAGCTGGATCGCTGGTTGTAGTAGCTGGGGCTCCTCCATGTCTTGGAGTATCAGAAGATCTGATATCCAAAAATCGTCAACTGAAAACTCTGGAGCTGACTCGAACTCTAGCTAGAAAACCAACGGGAACTCGAGTAGACTCTGGGTCAGAACCTCCACTGTAGCAGTCATGTCCTTTGTACTCTGTGGTGCTGCAGAATCCAAATCCTCGGGCTGGTGTGTAGAGTCTGTATCCTCATGTAGTGTGACACACCCTACCAGTACTGTAGCATCCTCATGTGTTGTCCCGACTACGGCATCCCGTGAAGATGGTCTCTGTGAAAGTAACCTCGAGATGGTATCCAGTAAGTCAATGTCGGAACTGCGGTGTGAACCGCCACATGAGGTAATCACCAGTGCTAACTCCTCCGCGGTCATCCTCTGCATGGAGATCTCAATAAGATCAGTCAGTGAAAGCTCGTGCTCAGGAAATCTCCTCAAGAGGTCAAGAAAGCTCGGCCATGCCTCATGCAGTGGCTTCTGGGGATCTACTGAAAACTCTGTGATCAATGACCGCATCATCTCTGCTCTACGCTGGGGAAAGTATCTCTGTAGAAACTCAAACCGTAAGTCTCCCCATGTAGCGAATCTCCTTCCCAACCATCGGTGCCATCGCATGGCTCTATCCTGAAGTGTGAATGGGAAGGTCTTCAACACCATCTCCTCTGCAATGATATATGAATACATCTGTTTCCTGCAAAACTCCTCGAAGTCGGACATGTGAAGATATGGCTCCTTGTGCACCTCTCCTGAAAATGTCGTCAGTCTCTGAATAAGCTCCAAATCTAAAATGAATGGACCTAATATAGAAGCTGACTGAGCTCCCTGTCCTATCTGATCATCCATCATGCTTGCATAGGAGGCATCTGATACTCGCATCTGCTCTCTACGATCGTGTGCGAATTGCGCTCTCAACTAAGCAATGGCATCGTCTGGGTCTTGCATATGCTTAATCTGATCTCTGCGGACGTGTATCACAACATACCCAGAAGAATGAAGGGGATGGGAGGGGGGAACGGGAGGTTGGTCGGAGATCCGACCTCCCTCAAAGGTGGAATGGACTGATGGGAAGAAGATGGAGAAGCGGCAAGAGTCGGCAAGAAGTGAGGGGGTCCATCATCCAGGGATACTGAAGGGAGGGTGGGAGGGAGAAAGATAGATGACTGGAGGAGAAGATAGATGAAGAAGAGAGCAGATGGGATCTGAAAACACAAACAAGATCGGTCAAGCAAAACCCCTAATTCACCTATGCACCCAGAGCTGATGACCGTAAGAGATCGGTCTTTTATCTTGTCAGTTTTATTTAGGTGACAAATTTAGTCTTTCAGAGCGATTAAGCGAGCTGATAGGGATTCAATACTCCTAACAGACTGTCCCGAATAAGAAACCGGTAGTCTGTCAGGAAATCGGATATGGCTCTAGCCTAGGATGCGGATCACTCTCTCGCTCATCCAAACCAGACAATGAGGGGATTACTCTCCCGAGATAAATTATTAGGTCAATGTCTTTTAAGATCAAGTTTTGTTAACAATCTCAATTTTATGGTTTTTTTGTTTTTAGGTCTTTTTTCAAGCAAACAACATCTAACGAATTTTTCGGTTCTCCTGATTATTTAAGTCCAAAAATCGGGGGGAGAAGATGAAAAAGCGGATGTGCGAGAAATCAGTGATGCATGCAAAGTAAGAAATGCATACCTGACTCTAGCAATCTACATGCAAAGTGATCCGCGCATAAAATAAAGACTGAAATAAAACTACCTATATGATGCACGAGAATCCGACCCTAGACGAAGCAATTTCTACACGTAAGCACAATAGCCGAGTATTCAAGCCTAAGTTCGGAGTCCCATCTTGGGAGCCACTCGGTGTCCGCCACAATGGATCCTGCACGCGTTGTATGTGACTCCTCAAGGCACGTGGACTAGAGCCTAAATAATCCGACTTTTTCTTGTGATTTAATTAATTAGGTCCAATTATCGATCTATAGGAACATGTAGATAATTAGGTGTTTGGATCCTAATCAATTACGTCACAATCACTGAAAATCCTAAGTTAAGACCAAAACTGCATAAATCCATTAATCAGTGAAATAAAAGATGAAAAAGCAAAACCGGCGAAAAACCACGGTGAGGTCCCCCGAGCACACCGGTGCCCGGCGAAACAGACCCCGATAATGTCACCACAGTCTGTCTCTGTCCCTGTATTATTACAAATTAATAGTTCTATAAAAAGTAAACTACGCTAATCTACGGCTATTCTTTGGTTATTTCGCGGCTATTCTACGACTCCCGCACTTCGGCTCTCCTCCTCGCGCTCTCCTGCAGTTCTGTAAAGAAGAGAGCCGCCTCCGCATCCCGTGGTCGCTTCGGATTCTGAAAAAGCCACCTCGGTCCTCGGGCCCTCGCAAGAAAGAGAAACATAAGCGTGTCAGTCCAGAAAAATATGTGAATAAATCATATAAAAAATATCTACAAATATCTACAGAAAAGCCACGGAAAAGAAAACCGTGAAAAATCGAAAAAGACTACTAAACCGTGCTCCCTGATAACGGCGCCATTCTGATGACTGAAATTCTCACTATCAGGCTAAGGTAAAAATAATCAGAGTCGTTGTGACCCGAATAGCAAGGCTCAATCAACAAGAAAAAAATATAGAAACACCAAATCGAAGATAAATCAAGGAAATCAAATAACGGTCCTCGCTAGTTTATTAACCTGGTATAGTGACCAAGGTCAGACTCAAGGAGAACGGGTTGGCCTTACGGCCTACGAAGTAGTCTAAAAAGATAAAATAATGAAGAAAATATTTTTGGTGGATTTTGAATATTTTTAATTTTTTTGTGTTTTTAATTATATAAGAAAATGTATAAAAAAACAACTACAACAATTTATTTAAACACTCAAAATGTTCCAAAAATTGAAATAAAATTGTTTTTGTGTTTTCTGTGTTTTTAAGTGTTTTTGTTAATTTTATTGGAATTTTATAATTTTTATTTGATTTTCTAAAAATGAAGAAAGAGGAAACTAGTTGCTTACTGTGCAGCCAGACTTGAAAGACAAATTAAAAATTTATAATTGGACTATAAAAATCTGAAGACAATTTTTATGAAAAATATATACAAAAAATAAGCTACAGAAAAAGAGTTTGCATTTTTTTGAATTTTATAGAATTTTTAATAATTTGTATAAGATTTTTAGGGTTTTTCATTTTTTATGGGTTTTATAATCCAAATAAGCCACAAATTGGACAAAAGGTAGAAAACTAAAAAACAAACTATCCCTAGTTTTTTAGAATTTTTATATAAGTTTTTATATTTTTCTTTGATTTTCTTTTCCAAATAGTAATAAAAATACGTGTTTTTGAAATTTTAAAAATAGTAAAAAGCCACAAAAATGTCCCAAAAAATTAGGGAAATTTTTACACAGTGGCAAGAGCCACATATCCAAATTTCACTCGATTTGGAGTTTATTTGCTATTTTATTCAACCAATAAAAGAGCTACAACACACATGGACCTAAATGTAAGAAAAAATAGTTCGGAGGGCAAAATAATAACACGTGCAAAAACCTAAGGGTTTAAAGCGCAAAAATCTCATACAATCCACACATGTTCAATTAAAAGCACACACAGGGGTATAAATGAAAATATCAGAAACTAAATTTCATTCCATAACATAGCATAAAACCCAGGCCCTCACTATGCAAAATGTCCAAAATATCACGTGATGATGCACGTGTTCCACGTAGACAGGGACTAAAATGCAAATAAAGTAAACATTGGGTCCCATATGCAAATTATCCTAATTAAAACAATACACTAAAATCTTTACAGGACTAAATGGAAATAATAAAAGGATGGGGGCCTAAGAGAAATTACCCATATTATTAACGATTGGCGGGCGAGGGGTATCCACGTGTTGATTGGACGGTGGAGAATATCGGGTACCCCTTCGTGGATCGACGCTCCAGATGAAATCACGAGCTCGATCAAACGGCTGATCGCGACCCTCAGATGAATCAAACGGCTGGAAGCACTCCGTGGATGGACGGCTACGATCTGATCTGGTGGAGGAGGGTCGGATGGACGGTAACTGGAGGTCCTCCAAGAACACTTCGCCGGCGAAGTTTGCCAGCCCGGTACGTGCGGTGGAGAGCTCCTCTTGAGCTGCTGAGATGGGGAACAGATCGGCCACGATGGTCCGCAGCTCCTGCGATGCTCTGATGAGGCTGAGGAGCTCTGGAGAGCTCCGACGAGGAAGGTGGTTCGGAGCTGCTGTACCCGAATGAGTCGACCTCCAGATGAGGTCGATTTAAACTGTAAGATGCATAGAAAGATAGCTGGGTCGAGGGCAAAGTGCCTCGACCCGTTAGGGGGCGAAGGGGTGGTCGGAATGAGGCGGAGCGGGGGTCTCCGGTGAAGCGACGGCGATGGGGACCTGAGTTCATGCTTCGGGGCGAGTTAGGATGATTGGATGGGTGCAGAACGTGGAGAGGAGTCTCGTGAGCGTGACGGATGGTCAAATGGGTAGTCGGAAGTGCGTGAATCGACCGGCGAAGGCCGACGGCGCAAATGGGGGAAATCTGAACTTAAGCGAACCTAAGGGAAATTGGGGGTACCTGATGATCGTAGTCGACTGTGCTGGGGCTCAGGAAGCTCCTGGGGTCTTTGCCTCGATGGCTCGTCGGGGCCAGAGGCTCAGCTCGCTTGGTGGCGGAGCACGACGGTAGAAGTCGCTGGATCAGTGGTTGCGACCCTTCACTCCTCGCTGTGACACCCTCCTCCGATAGCTGTCACTCTAGGGAGAAGAATGGAGGTCCTTGGACTAGAAGATGAAGGCCAAAGATAGAGTGAAAGCGCAGCGGAAGAAGATGATATATACTCGTAGGGGTCCGGCAAGATGGAGGTCGGACGAGTGATTCGGAGCTCGGATCCCTAGGCAGATCCCCGGGCGTGGATCAGGGATGGATCAAGTGTAATCAGGACCCAGTGTTTGGATGATTAGTGATTGGATCATGCTTGGAGAAATAGGCAAAATCGGGTCGGGGGCAAGGATCCGTCACTGGGTGGTCCTGGGGGGAGAGTTGACCGGGGGTTAACAATCCCCCATGGACCAGTAGGAAAATTCCTATTATTAATTATTTAGAAATTTATTTAAAAATAGCAAATGATTTTATTTCGAAAAATTTTCAAAATGAAAAATGTTTATTTATTTTTAAAGTATTTTTTGATTTTTATTTATTTTTTGAAAAGTAAATAACGTATTTACATTATATTATTATTATATATAGGTATATATACATATGTATTTTTTATTTTTATTTTTTATTGTTTATTTTTGCATAATTATTCCAATTTTTTATTTTATTTATTTATAACATAAAATTTGGGATAAAAAGTTATTTTTATTTTCTTTTTATGATTTATTTACATTAGTTAAATAAATAGATCTATATACATATGTGCATGGTATATATACAAGGTGGAAAATGATTTTTTATTATTTTTCTTTTTATTTTGATTTTTCTGATTTTTATTTTATATTTATAAATATGTACAAAATATGAGAAAGGTCTTTTTATTTTTATTTTGAGGAAAATAAAATAAAATTATTTATATACGTAGGGTTATGTATACCATGATTGACCTTATCTCTCTCTACTTGGTTTCTTTTGCGGTCAGGCCCATGCTGAGCCCTCCTTTGGGATTAGGTCACTCAATATTTATTCTAAATATTTCCCACTTTTTCTTGTGTTTCTTTATTCCTTTATTTTTACACAAAAACATGCTAATTATGCATAAATACATGATGCATGCATTTTGATAATTTATGATATTTATAGGTATTTACAAGGTATTTTGCCAAGGTTTCTAGCTAAAATAAATGAGTAAAGAGTGATGAATGGGGATTCATCAGTGATCCATCCTTCACGCCAATATCTTAGATCGATCATCAAACCAGGAGATTCTTTGTGGCACCCGGTCAATAAGGGTGCATCGCCATGTCCATAAATAAGAGCCTCGACCTCCTTCCCCATTTTGGTCTCCTTTTGTTCTTCTTCCACCCTCGCTTCCAGTCCAGAGAGAACCCTGGTGACAGAGGGGTGCTTCCGGAGTTGTTAGTAGATCGGAGGAGTCGAGGCAGCACCCACGGCGGAGCTCCGGCGTCGCCCTGCACCCTGGTGCTCCACTAGGTATAAGAGCTATTTTACTGCTTTCGTAGATAGGTTTTCCTTCCAGCAATCTTTTACAGCAGTTAGTTTAGCTTTTAGTTGAGTAATTAGCCTTGAAATGAACGAGTCGTAGTTCGCCGGAGCTCCGCTCCGGCGATGACTCTCGAGCCATCCAGTTAACCCCGACGCTCGTTTCACTCTCTTTTCGATCCCCCATGCGTTCTCCATCTCACGATCATCCCAATCAACCAGAGCCCTACTGGCTCTGCGAATCGAGGTCCCTCTCCTCTGCGTCATCGGACCTCGCCACCCACTCCATCTTTTTGTCTAAGCAGCTTCAATTTCCGATCGAGGGGAACCCCTTCGAGCCACTCTTTGTCTTGGTGCAGGTTACTCGCTAAAAGGAACCCCCTGGGGTTCGTATTAGCCGCCTTCAAGATTCCCAGGACCCCCCTTCTTCATCGAGCTCGCCAGAACTGTTCGTGGGGTCCTGGGACTTCCTGAGCACCTCAAGAGCTGCGGAGTACCTTCCCAGATGTGTAGAGCTTACTTCAATCACCCATGACCGTCTGGCGGAGGAGGAATCAACGATCAAAGGTAGGGAATCTCGGTGTTCTTCCCTGTTCTTCGTGGACAGCAGCATCCGTCGGATGGAGGAGGCGGCCTAGATCTTATCATGGCCGTTCGTTGAAAGCCCGCTTCGGCCGCTCGATTGAACCTTAGATGCAATCCAGGCCACCGATCGATGAAGCGGTATTGAGCTGCCAGGGCCCGCCACGTGGATAAGTGACACGCGGATCGCCATCCATGAGCACAACTATAGGGTAAATTGCAGATCTAAATCCCTGCCTTTTTGTATTTAGTTTTTAATACTGTAAATAAAATATCATGTGTAAATAAAATGGATTTTTCGCATTAAGGCCCCTGTCATTTATTGTAATTACACTTGGGTCCCTTCCAGCCTCACGTGTGGTCCAACGTGAGGGTTGTAAAATTTGCATACAAACCCTGACGAGTTTTGTAATTGTCTTTTAGTCCGATAAAATGCTATTTAAGTTATATATTTCTTGGAAATTTGCATGGCATCCATGGATATTTTATTTATTTGCAAATACATCCCTGCTAGGCGCGCGTGCCTTCGCACATGAGTCTTGGGTTTTTTTTGCAGAAAAGCCCTTGCGGCTTTATTAATTTGCATTCAATCCAGTAACATTTTGTAGACGTTATAATTTTGTGGGAAATTTATGTTTTGGCCCCTAGATTTTTCGCATATTACAGAAATGCCCCTACCAGGTTATTGTATTTGATGTGCTTCATGTATTTATTAGAAATACCTATCTTGCTCCAAAAAATCCACAAAATTAGGATAAATGCTTTGTGTCTTCTAGATTCACGCTGCATATTTATCTGGCCATTTTGTGCATTTTATCCATTTATTAAAATTGAAATAGGAGCCATTTTTGTCCTGTTTAAGTATAAAATACCAAAAAATAGAAAATGTTTTTGAAAAATTACAAAAAAAATATATATGCTATATTTTGTTATTTATTGAGTCCAGGAACCAAAAACCTATAAAAAGAGTAAAAGAAAGTTAAAAAAATTTAGAAAACTCCAAAATTTAACAAAAAAATTATAAAAATTCAATAAAAATTCCAAAAATATATTTTACTATTCTATAATTATCTATATATTATTATTATTTATGTGTTAAAATTAGTTTTGGTAATTTTGGGATTTATTTACTTATTTTAAAACCCAAATTAGTTTCATATATGTGATTAATCCCATTTCAGGGATATTTTTGACATTAAAAAATGTATAAAAATTAGTGAAATTCCAGAAAAATACCTAAAAAATTAGAAAAAATATGAAAAACCTAAAAACATCATATTTCTTATCTTTTGAGTACTTATATATATATATACACATACCTATATTGTATATATATATCTCTCTCTCCCCTCTTATATGAATATTCCTATACATACATACATACATACATATATATATATTCTATAATTAAAAATATAAAAATAAAATCTAAAAAAAGGAAAGGGATATATGTAATTTAAAAACAAATAAACTCATAAAAACAAAAATAAAAAATGTATAAAAAAATTAAAAACCCACAAAAAGAGGATTCATTTAAGAATGACTGGAGTGCACATAAATACCTATAGCCTACCCATTTTTCTTGCTCTCTGTGGTTCGACCTCTACATGCTTATACACTATGCATTTTATGGTAGAGTTAATAAATTTTAATTCACATTTTTGGGAATTAATTGAATTATTCTTTATTGTGAATTAATTTCTGCTTAAGGGGTTTCGTGAGCGGTCGCCTCAACGACTTCGTCTCCGCCTCGTGTGAGACGTATTTTGACCCTCACTGAAAAATCGGTTATCAGATGGCATCGTTGCCGAGGAGCAATGAGAGTAGCCTATCACCCCTTGTCATTCTTGTATGAAAATTCATTTATTCATCATTTATTCTGTGAATGGCTATTTATTTGAAATTGTTTATCTACACATGATTCTTTGATTAGTGACATACACATTCATTTATTTTGATTAATTAATTTATTCTTTATTTCATTGATTGAGCTTGTATATTATTTCTATCTCTTTGTGACCTTGTTGCAAGGGCCCGCCACGCGAGGATGGTTTCTTAGGAAGTCAAGGCAGCCGAGCTTGGAGGAGGTTGGTCTTCACTTCATGACCAGTTGGAGAGAGCACCAAGGATGCAAAGGGATGTGAATTAGCGAGGTGTTGAGTAATTAGGATCAGTTTTGTAATTTATTGTGAGAGAGAGACAAATTTGGCATGTAATATAACTTGGACTCTACTCTTCACAACGAGGTCCAGTGCCCGGGTGTCTGTTCACCTGGGGGCCTCATCACAATTTTTTCGTGTTTTTCCCGCTTTCTTTTCTTTGTTTCCCGTTGTTTTGAGTTTTCCGCCTTTTCTTTATTTTGTTTTGTCTGCATGGAGCCCCTAGGTCGCTTGACTCGGTAGCTAGGTCCACACATTAATAAGAATGCATGTACTTATAGTCTCTTATGTGTGGATTTAGTCAAACTTAATTGGTTCTTCACGATTAATAGAAGCTAATGTTTAAGGCGATTTTATCGCTTGCATACCGCCATGTAGTTAGGTTTAAAAATTCTATTTTGCATACCGCGTGGAGAGAGCTGGGATGCACTGTAAGTCCTCTAACTCAGCATGCATCACTCGGTTCAATGGTGAGATTTCCATTATGGAACCAACTTGCACGGCTTTTCTGCTATCTCCCTCTGATTTTGAGCACCTAGGATATAAATGAGAATCTACAAAAATGTTAGGCGCTGGTATGGAACAGACTCAAAAAAGTGAAAACCCAAAAAACTAAAACTAGGGGACTACTACTTTGACCTTAATTAAAACTTGTAACGGACTATCATTGTACTGGGTTCATAAAGCCCTCATTGTTTTCAGGTACCTTTGGAGGGGGACCAAAACCCCACTCCCTTGAGCAAGGCACGTCCCATAAGGAATAGAGCCCCAATCCCAGTCTGCAACTGCCTTGTGTATCGCCTGGATTTCCGAAATATTGGTGCTTCTATCGTACGTGACCGAGTAGGGCTTTGTCAGCGATGGTGTTCCTGCCTTGTGTGGAACATCGACATGATATGAAGTACTGAGCTTAGGCCACGCCTTCACGGGGGTGTCTGTCTTATCAGTTTGCGTCCGAGTAGGTTCTTGCACGCTCACGGGTGATTCCGTTCCGAGCGAGAACTGAAGTATTGGTTTCACCTATTGGCTTCCTCTCTCTATTTCTTTGGCTAAGTAGGGATCCAAGAAGGGTTACAAGGACCTCAAAAAGTACAAACTACAGGTTACAAAGGAGGAGGACAAGTACGTGATACTTTTCTGGCAGAACTCTCTCTCCTATAGGGGTAGCGTGCTAAGGACTTGTTAAAAGATATGCCTGAAATAACAACTCTAAAATTGAAAAGATAATAAGTAGCCGAACCTTTACGCCTCCACATGGCATGAGTTGGTGAACCCAATTTTGTATTGCGTTTGTATGGATCTAGATTAAGGTTCAAAGATCAAGTCCCGCGCCTTTGCGCAAATTTTTTTGTATCATTCTCCTTTGACCCCCGCTCAGTTCGAGCCTTTCTACTGTTTTGCACTCCTTTTTACTCCTCGTTGACCATCGTATCCTTCCTCCAACATACAATCCTCTCTTGCTTCACGAATTCGATCTATGGATGGTTTCCGTCGGGACTCAATCGACACCCACATCGATTCCATGGACTCGACTTCGCCAATAAATTTGAAGCGATTCCCGAGAACCCGGCCCGGACTTTGCAGATCGATCTCCAGAATCCTCATATTCTACCTTCCCTTTGATCATCCACTAAACTGGGATCACTTTTGTCCTGCTTTCACCATTGTGAATGGAAGTCGATCACAATCCATATCCTTTTCTGTTCACAACATTCTGGGATTAAACTTGATTCCAGACTCATCATGGCAACTGAATAAGATTGCAAGTGGTCTGTTTAGGATTCTCTCATTCTGTAGATAGAAGACAGACCAAGCCCTAGATCCTAATCCGGAATTCATTTCGTCAGACTCAGACCCTGACATGGCTCCTCAAGGGAAGGGCAAGGGTCAGTAGCCACCCCAACCAGAGCAAGGATAGATGCCTGATCAGAATCATGTTAATGCACAATTGTTGGCATCCATCCAAGCTATCCAACAACAGCTGATAGAGCAGGCCCTAGCACAGACTACTTTCCAAGATATGCTGAATGACGTAATGAACAGACACGAGGGAGGAGGAGGAGGCCGAGGAGGTGATATACCTTCGGATGACGAGGGAGAGCCAGGACATGGGAGACCCAAACCTACACTGAAGGAGACATATAACCCTGGAGACAGACAAATGACAAAGTGGATCCTCATTCCCCCGGTGCATGCTCACTTCGAGCTAAAGCCCCAGTTCCTCGCTCTGCTTCCATCTTTCCATGGAAACACCAGTAAAGAACCATACATCCACCTGCAGCAGTTTTCATGCATCTGTCGTAATACTCACTACCTCAACGTTCCTTTGGACGTAGTCAAAATTATGGCGTTCCCCTTCAGCTTGCAAGACAAGGCCCTTTATTGGGTCAACCATCTGGGGAAGGTTGTAACAACCTGGGAGGAACTGAAGTCATCTTTCCTGCATAAGTTTTACTTTCTTGGTCGGCTCAACCAGATGCGAGCACAAATCAACAAATTCTCCCAAGGAGCCCACAAATCCATACATGAAGCATGGGAGAGGTTCATCGATCTGCAGGAGAATTGCCCTCATCACGAGATCCCGAAGACCAGTTTGCTCCAACATTTCTTTGGGGGCTTGAACATTGAGAGCCAAAGGCTTGTTGACGCAACATGTGGGGGTTCACACTTCAACAAGGATGAAGATGTAGTCTGGCAGATATTCGAAGAAATGGCCAAAGGAGAGGCCGCCATCTCTTCATCAAAGGCATACCAAAAGAAGCCCCAGATCCTATAGAAACAAGTACACATGACAGCGTCCTGCGAGGCGGAGAGAGATGAGAGCTCCAACCTCAGTATCACCGGGGGCCATCTCTCTAAGGTTGATATTATTGAGAAGCGATCACAAGACCTTGAAAAACATTTGTGATCGAAAAGAGGACTCAAAACCTTGATAAGCTAAATCTTATCACCAAACACTTAGAACTGTTGGTAGGCACAATCTGAAGGATATTGAATTATCCTCAAGCGCATCACGGAAGCATGATCGTCGTATCGGATACGACGTGGAACGACTAGTCACACTAGTTGTTCGGCGCCGCGGAATTTAAAATTTTCTTTCGATGAAACCACATCATCCGAGAATGATTCTCAAATTGTTTCATCTATAACTACAACAAGTATAATGCAATACCTCTTGAAGCATGGTTGATCGAGTCTCTAAGAGAAGAGACCTCCTGTCTCAAGTCCGATCGTCGGTGAGACTGCTTGCGAGCGCGTGGATGAACCGCGTTGTCCTCGCAATACAAGAAGTTGATCCAAGCGTAGTTGCTCCTGATCTCGTCGCACGAGATCAAACGTCTCCTTCGTGAGTGCAGCACTCCAAGAAGATGGAGAACCGAAGAACGTCGAAGTGGCGGCGCGGTGGCGAGAGCATCGACGATTCTCTCCTCTAGGGTATGGTGGACGACCGCCAAAAATAGAGGGAGAGAGGGCTATCATGTATGAAGAAAAAGAGAGAGAGAGAGCTCCAATAATTCACGTAAAGAGAAAGCATGGTATGCCTCTCTATTTATAGGGTTTTGGGATCCATGGATCTCAATCCATGTGACACATAAAATCAATGGATGAGATTGATTTATGTCAATCCAATGGTTAAGATTGTTGTTGGTAAAACCAACAAATTTAGGTTAAAATATATTTGACAAAATCAAATATAAATTAGTCCTAAATCAACCCAACAAATAAGGAGAGAATGTACATGGAGATTTCATCTCCATGAACCTTCCATGTGGACGACCACTCTTTCCTATTTGGAATAGGGTGCCGCACACTATTTCCATGGGGAGAGCAATCTCATGAATTTCATGAGATTGCATATCTCCATGGAAATCTCTCTTTATTTATTTGCAACAAATTAGTTGGGTTTTATTCTTCAAAAATAATTCACAATTATATTTGAGAATATTGCAATCTTGCCATGGAAGAAATTGTGAATCATATTCACAACCCAAAACAACATATAATTTACATTGTCAATTAATTACACAATGTTATCCAATACACATAATAATTAATCAACACATATAAATTATAATTATCTCTCTCTAATACATTATAAATCACAGTTATAACATATTATGAATAATTGGATATTTCTATCCACGTTATTCTTATCCACATTAATTAAATCAAATTTAATTATATTGGATAATTTCTTCATACATCAAGATGATTAAATCACATTTAATCATGATTTCTTCATTGCTTAGATCTTATAAAATTATTCTTGAACCCTTCAAGAATAATGCAATCTCTCCGCAGATACTTGGAGATAAGGACAGAGTGATTGTATTGTTTCACGTATAGTGACATGGATATTGAGATCGTATCTCAAATCCAGATCGTGGGCCTCCCATAGATGCTTGATTGAATCAAGACCGCAAATCTAATCTTCTCATTGCATCTGAATCATATTCAGATCAATGTCCAATAATTGGACCAAGATAAGATTACTTCTCTACTGAGAGGAGGCACTAAAATCCAGACCCGTTTCATCACTCCCTAGGAATGGAAGCGTCATGGTTATACAATCGTTTATGATCACATTACCCTCAGGTATTCCTAATACCTTTACATCCTACATACTGAAAGACCCAGAATAAACCCAAAGTATTAGATCAATTTTATACTGTCTACTTCAGGGTTCTATCAGTAAGTTTCTCATTCGATCATTGGGAGTCGGTATCGATCATATACTTTCCAAAAGCATATATCATACCTAGGTCTTGATCATATACTTTCCAAAAGCATATATCATACCTAGGTCTTGATCATATACTTTCCAAAAGTATATATCAAACCTACAAATTCAGTCAAGCTTCCAAAGCGAGACGACCATGCGCATGGAATTTGATTCTTCCCAATATCTCATGAGTGAGCTCATGTCTTCCGGTATAGTAACTGAACCTGTATGATCCCTTTGAGAGATCGTATTACTCATATGCCCTTATATGTACACCAGTGCACCGGTGTATAGACCTTGGTTAGGTCATCAACCTATTGGTCTGCCAAATGTACATACTTATACATATAGTAACACATCTGTCTCCGGTCAGAGGATGCGTGCTTGTATCGTGACAACATACGATATATGACTTTGGTTATCTCGATCTCGTTAAGTCAACTCTTTGATCTAACTAATCTGACACCTTCGAATCTCTATTCCTATGCAGAGGACCTGCATCAAGAGGTCGGTCAGATATCAGCCTTTAGAGATAAGGATTGCCATCTCCTACTCAGGCTAGAGATCATCTCTTAACAATCATTTGACGGTGCTTGATGAGTCCTCAATCTAACTCTTTAGATATTCATCCAAGCACCGGCCTCTATGATTCAATAGTTGAATCAACAACTGTATGATCATCAAGATGGCCATGGTACATAACCCTAATTGTACTAAGGGACCTATTATACAAATTATTCATTCTTCATTTCAGATCAGGGAATGATATGTGCAATAACATTTATTGCATAGTGGCTTGCCGTGGGCTCGCATTTCCAACAATCTCCCACTAGCCCAAAGAGCTATTAATGGGCTAATCATTCAAACCCGCACTCATGTGACAATCATAGGATATTTAGAAAATAGCTAGGTAAGCTGATCAGTTACTCTGTTCCTGCGAGACTGCGCCAAGTCCTTTTACGGCACTTGCATATCCCTAGTAACAGTGCTCACATCTAATTTGAATGTTGCATCTTATGCAACTAATACTCAATCTTGTTAGTTATAGTGTCCTTGACACTACCGCTTAACAATTATCATAACAAGCATTTTCATAATCCTTATCAGAATACCCTTATTCCTGGAGATCTCTATCTCCTAAGGTATCTATAGTTAAGACCTTTTAGATCACTATATATAAAGTCTTAAGCTTTTGATAATAAGACTTTTGAGATCACTATCTCAAAAATCTTGTCATCTACGAAGATTTTGTTATTACTGCAACCAAGTGTTTTATTTCCATAGTAGGATTAGTAACAGTTTACTACTCCCACTGCATGGCAGCCATCTGGCTTTTGTACACATCCAGTACACACCCGACTTCTCAGAACTGATGCCCAAGGGCAAGTAGTTCTATCATTCACTTCCTCAACTCTTTGAGGTGTTGTCCCCTTAGATAGGTCAGTACCATATCTTAAGGGATGTAAGCCTTTTTTGGATTTTTCCATAAAATGGATTATGTCCAAGATGTACTATTAATGTGACAGTCCCAATACCCTCTTCTCTTTGCTCCTGAACAACTTCAAAACTAAGATCTAAGAGGGATCTTTGAAATCATATTTCAAGATATGGAATAGCCAGTCTATAAAACACTTATTATTATCCTTATATCATTTTAAATGATTAGGATATCATCTACATTTAGCATGATAAACACAAAGGCACTCCCACTAAGCTTCACATGGCTCATCAAGATTCTATCTGAAATCATAACAATTATAATTCCATCAAATCTTATGGTCCAACTTCAAGAAGCTTATTTGAGTCCATAGATGGATTCCTTAGCTTGCACACCTTGCTTTCCTCAACCATGAAGCCCTGGGGCTACTTCATGTGAATATCCTCAAAGAGGTATTCGTAGAGAAATGCAATATTGACTTACATCTTGAAGATGCAATAGTCAAGTTGTGTAGCTAAGGTTAGCAATATTCTCATGGTTTTAAGGATGGTCACTGAAGAGCAAGTCTCATCGCAAGCAATGTCTTCTCTTCCAGTGTGTAGCTCATGGCCACGAACCGTGATTTGAAGATCTCTACCTTCTCATCAGGTTCCCTTTCTCTTGAAGATCCATTTACACCTTTACAGGTCTTACCCATATAGGTGGATCCTCGAGGGTCCATATACAACACTTTTATAAGAAGTCTACATTAGACTTTTATTGCTAACATCCATCTATCCATGCTATGATCTTCAGAAGCTTCATCACATGAAGTTCGATCATTGTCAGATTTCTCTGACACATGGAATCCATCCTCAAACTCATTTGAGGAGGTATTAGTGTTTCATCTTCAATTGTCCTTTTAGTTTCCAATTTCAGGAGCCTCATTATCTTCTCGAGACTAAATGAGTTCCTACACTTCATTTTCATCTTGATTCTCAAGAGTCTCAACCTCTAAGAATCACATTCTCAGAGATGAGATATTTTAATAATCTCAAGGTCATAAAGTAGGTATCCAATACCATCCTTTATTTTCCTAATGAAGCAGCACTCTCGAGTGCTCAATTCCAACTTACTTGCATGGAATTATATGTAGTCTCTACTACATATATACCTGGATACTAAGAGGAATTTATGCTAAAAATTCATCATTGATCGAATCATGTCACACATGATCCAATTGTATCTCCCTACAACTCTATTGAGTTTAGGTTCATTAGGAGGAGTGAGATAGGAATGATATTCTTTCTCCATAAGGTATATTATGAATTCATCTAATAGGTATTGATTACCTAGATTAGACCAAATTCATTTCCATCTTCCTTCAGACTTTGGTTTCAAACCAAAAATTATGAAATCTTTGAACATTTCAAAGGTTTCTAAAGGGAAGAAATCTTATATCATACATAATCATCAACATATATCACATATCCATAATGTTTACTATGATATAGATGATCCGCATACATCAATATGTATGAGATCCTGAATACCTTGACATCTTACACCTTTCCCAAAGAAGGGTGTATTGGACATTCTTTGAATACAATATTCATAAGTATGTAAGTTTTGAAATTTTAGACATTCTAAAGTTTCATCTCTTACTAGTCTATTGATCAAATCAATAGACAAATGTCCAAGGCTTGATGCTCGATCATTGTCAAATGATCTTCATCCTCCTATTTATCTTAAGGTTCAATTTCAGCATTTAGAAATGTTAATGAACCATTCATTAATTTTCTAATTTAGTTGAGTCCACTAGATTTTAGATTACTTTCTGAAATATCTTCATCATAACTCTTTATGATAGGACCATTCCAGAATTTATGTTTATTTCCAACATTTAGAAATAAACAATGAGTGTATTCTAATGTCTAGGTCATAGAGACATTCTCTAAGACTAAGGGCTCTCCCACTGAAATTATGAAGTCTAGTGGTCCATGGGAAATTGTTGCAAAAATTGCATCAATGTCCATCTGGATAACTATAAACCTTAAGATCAATTTTTTTCAGTCTTCTAAAACATATGCAACCCATTGCAAGTGTTGTTAGAAGATTGAGATACAATTATTAGACTTTATCTTATTCAATAAGTAAGTCAATATCAATGATTTATGTAGATTATTCTGATGCTCTATCCGAGTCCTTCTCTAAGGATTCTAGACAGACTTGATAGTAGTACTATCAACACATCAATTTATTGCAGTGTTGGCATTCATCCAACTCTTTGGATGTCATATGGAAGTCACAGAGGTACAATCAACTCTTTGACTATACTTCTTACTTGGGTCCAACCCATGCTTCCACTGCGCTCCCTTTATCTGTGAGCAACCATTGCTTAAGACTAAGGATCTCTTATGTCAAATTCAAAAGAATTCAATGTAAGATCATTTCAACATTTATACATGCTTCATTAAATTCATACAATATGAATATTATGAAGCTTCGTGGATGACTAGAGTATAGATAGTAGAATAATGACACTCATCATCTACATCCATCTAAACTCTTAAAACATAGGTTCAGGTAGGTACTCAAACAATTTGAATACATCATCTCTTATAGAGCCACCATTCTGCATGATGCAGTGAACCATCTCATTCATGTTAAATGTCAAGAGCACATATATATGCCAGAATATCTTCATTAATTTTATAAGGATTATTTGACAATTGTGATCATCATCGACATGTCACTTTTAAAGTACACCTAATGAGAGATCAAGATTATAGAGACATAAAACCCTAGGGTTGTAGTCCTATTATCCATTCAATTGTCATTCCTCATTATTATGAGGAAACTTGCACATTGCAACCACATACATTACGTGTCCAACTGCAAGTGCAATATCTGGATCATGAGTTCAATCCATGATATTTTACTGGTTATTATTGAGTATATCATTGAGTGGGTTTTAATGAAGGATTATCTGAAATAAGAAATTTGCATAAGTGTATATATTTATATAGACATATTTTACTTTGATTTATGAATTTTTATATCAAAGTTATCTTGCCTTGTCAACACTAAAAGTTCATTCCCTTAATCACTTTCAATGTAAGAGATATACTTACCATTATATCTCAAGCAAGATCTGGGATCTCCTTCCTTATCTTTGTTGCATCCCAATAATATGAGAACCTACAACTCGGATAAAAAGAAGCGGGAACATATCCCGCCTTCCAAGTCCAACTTGCATCTCCCAATTCGGTTTTAACACCCGGGCCCACCACCCCTAAGGCAACGTTGACCCATCATTAATTGAACCAACTGTCAACAGGAATACAACTCGCTATGCGCAATCCAATATCGCCCCAATAATATGAGGACCTGATATTGGGGTCACTACGCATACGTCCTTACTCTTTCGAGAAGCGAAGAGACCGATCCAGATGCGCTTGCACACAGGAGCTGTCACTTCGGACAGGCGTCTCCTGCATACAATCCCTGGCGACGGAACCCTCCGCCTTGACGGGAGACCATGGATGTCACTTATGTGATCTTCCATATCATATTCAAATTTTAATTAATCATTATGAATCATATTCATTATGATTAATTCTTCCAAGGGGAATAACATCTCTATTCATAATAGAGTGTTTTAATTTTAATTGGATTCCAATTAATCTAATCATATTAAATTAATGATCTAATTAATATCCAACAAACATTTTTATTGTTACTTGAATTATGGTATTATCTCAAATACGTATTATTTCGAATTTTAATAATTAGAAATACATCATGATTTCGTAAGCATTATACTAACGCTACCCGCTGTCATGGCCAATACCGATGAGAGTGGGACGGACCACATAAACAGCGGGGGCGGTACTTGACTTCTGGCATAGATGGAGGGAGGAAGTCCTAGTCCTAATCTCGCTTTGGTGAGTGAGATTTTGGGTGATCAGGTTGCGTGGGAAGGAGTGAGGCGAGTAGGGAGTTTTATCGGAGTAGATAGATGGTCTTATTGTAGCTCCGATTGGTTGGTCAGAGCGAAGTAACTGGAGAAGACGTGGAATGAAGAAATGGAATTAATGGGGGAATGCAGAGGATAAAAGTGATACCTGAAGTATAAGATGAGCTCATGTGCTTCAGGCAAAGGTGGTCGGCTAGGTTATGGAATCGATCTACTATGAACGAGGCTTCACGTGGCGGAGGAGTCTGGCCACGTCCGAGCTATGAGCCTCCAAGATCCTCCTAAAGATCCAAATCTGCTCCTTGAGTGGTTGCCACTCCATGAAAGGTGTCTAGGGAAGAATGGGTCCACGAGGGACGAGCTGAAGGACAAGAAGATCTCAAGAGAGATTTTATAGGGTTCCCTAAGGGTTTGGAAAGGCGCACTACCCTAAGAGGATTCAGGTGATCCTAGGGATCTGTGAGAATCTCAAATGTATGACGATTCTCGGGTCGGAATACCAAGGGAGGATGAGGTCGAAGTTGGGCGAGAAAAATTGGAGAAGAAGCTCCGACGAGAGGAATGGCAACCTGACCAGCTGGAAGAGACCGTTGACTGAGATCAATGGTCTGACGTGGACCAATGAGAAAATCATGATGTACAAAATAAATAGGAAATTGAATAACAAAAGTAAACACATTTAATTTGATAAGTGTATAAAATAAAAGATATTTGTTATCTAAAGTATTTTTCTATGATTTTTTATATTTTTTTGAAAATGAAATAACATATATACAATATATAGTATTATATACAAGTATATTATACCTATGTATTATGTACAAGTATTTTTATTTTATTATTCTCACAAAACACTTTTATTTTATATTTTATTTATTTACAACATATTTTTAGGAGTACAAAATAATTTTTATTTTCTTTTTTTATAAATTATTAAGGATGTATAATAAATAGAGAATGCAATATTTACATGTGTTTTTTATACAATAGTTTGATGATTTTATTTTTATTTTATTTTCTGATTATTTTTATTTTTATTTTTATAATAGTACTGGAGTTATATACAAGGGTGTAAAAGAATAAAATAATTTTGGTTTAATAAAAAATAAATAGATAAATAATATGTACAAGTATATGTGATAGATTCAATATATATTAAACCCTATCTCTCTCTACGTATTTTACTTTGCGATCAGGTCAAATCTTGACCTTCTCTTGGTATTTGGGTCACTCTATATTTATTCTAAATACATCATTCTTTTTCTTTTCCTTTATTCTTTTATTTTGCCAAAAATATGCTAATTATGTATTATTAACAAAAACAAGCAAATTGTTATGTTATTGAATTTACATTATTCATACGATGTTTTTCCAAGAAAAAGATCTAAAATAAAAGAATAAAGAGTGAGAATCATGGATTCATCTCCCACCTATACTTTACCTTTGCTAGTCCCTTAGCAAAAACCTATTTAAAAAGGAAGTGAAAAGAACAGAAAAGTGAAGAAAAAGAATCAAGGATGATTATTATACTTATTCTTAATTAAATGAAAGTATGGAGCTCAGTCATACCCTTGGATTATTAGTTTGTCGGAACCTTATTGGGAAATAGGTTTAAGACTTAACAACCTCTAAGTTCCACATTTTTATGGTCAAGACTCCTCAATAAACCAGGCCAGAATAAGTCTACAAACGTAAACTCTAATGACTATGCATCTTTCCTTGTACTGTATAAGTGATATTTATCTCCCCACCTCATAAATGATAAGAAACAACCTCCCTTAACAAAATAACTCTAATTCCCTAGTCTAGCAGCTCTTTCCTCGAGGAGTGGGTTATTCCCTTCTAAGTTCAAGTTCAACCAGCTCAAAAAGAGGGGAAAGAAGAGAATGGACTGTGACCAGTGTAGCCACATATCCTTGGGAGCTTAACCAGTGTAGCTAAGTCTCCCGCTGTAATCTTCATGAGATGAGAAGTTGTGATACATAAGCTTTGCTTTATTTACTATATACATTCTGGTGGGCATTTTATTTTCAATCAGGCATCCATTTTTTGGAGTTTTTCTTGATTTTGCACACATTATTTTTGATGTGCATATATACAACATATCTACATGGTGCAACATAGACCAAAGGAGTTTTTCTTCTTGAGCTAGTAGTATATCCCTCTTTTGAAGCATTATTGCAACCCACAACTCCTGTCTTTAGACCTCAACGCCAATAGATCAGGTTGAGGCGCACATCCCTCCCTAAAGGAAGACAAGAGGTTCTGCCTAGAAGTACTAACCTCACATGCTACCCCAAGCCAAAGAATTTTGCCTCCTCACCACCTCATCCATGTTGAGCTACGTGTAACGAGCATGTCCAAGTCAAGCCATTGTCTCTGAGAGTCATACGTGCATTGTTAAGTGTTCTACTTAGGATTATAAAGATGACATGTGCACATAGCTTGGTGGACTCAAAGAATTAAGTTACTAATGGACCTGGAGAGTCGTAACCCTAAATACTATAAGGTTCCTCTGAAGTTAAGTGGATTAAGTTCTTAACCAAGCTTCATTTTTCAATTTAATTCCAGATTAGTTTAAATGTCAACTATGATTTAAAATATTATACAAGCAAATATGTGCAAAAATCTTTTTGAAAACTTTTTCAAAATATGCAATTTTTTATGAAAATTTTTGAATGTAAGAAGGAAAAGTTTTGCATGTTGTTTACAAACATTTACAAACAGATTTTTGCAAACCTTTTTATTTTTCAAACATTTTTCAAAAATTTTGTACTATATATATAATTTTTATACAAAAATATTTACAAGAACTTTACCATCATAACATTTTTACAAAAATAGTTTTTACAAAATATTTTGACAAATATGTATGTACAAGAAAGACTTTTATATGCAACAAAATTTTAAAATTTTGTGGTTTTTAGACATATTTTCTATTAACATGCTCACACAAAATACAAGTTATGGCTAAAGTATATATACAATATATACGACACCCTCTATACTTAGCTCGAATGATGTCCTCAAAGTGATCAAAAAGAGATGAAAGGAAGGCATAACTCGTGCTGAGAATTAGGAAGCGAAAAGAATGCTATACTACAACGATGAATAAAAAGACTGTAATTAATAGAGGTCGGTAATCCCCCTATACTTAGGATCAATTAATCCTAAATATAGAAATTTGTACATAAGGGGGAAACCAAAGGTTAGGATGTACAGGGTTTACCTCACCTATACTTAGGGTAAAATATCCCTAAGTGTAGGCAGCAAAAATAGAGGTAAAAGGAATCAAATGAATAATTAAACGTCTGATAGCCCCCTCGTACTTAGGGTAAAGTGCACCCTAAATATAGCATCATGATAAGATTAAGATGGAGTATTAGATAAAAGAATGTGTGATTTGGACAACTGGATCTATACAACTGCGGAAGAGAAATGATAATCAGGCATGAGATGCAAATGATATGAGTCAAAGACCACATGTCACACAAAATGAATAGGGATAACGTCAACGATCAGTGGATCATGATCAAAATATGGATTCAGGCGCTGACCATTAACCCGAAAGGTGGAATCAGATGACAACTCAGATATGTCAGATGCCAACTCAGATGACAACTCAAATAGCCATACTCCCTGGTTCAGCTCAAACTTTTTATGGTTGATATGAGAATGACACCAATTCTTCACTCTTTCCTTATACTATAGGCTACTTGAAAAGGTTGTATCTCTCAACTCCTCTAGGCTGCCAACTCTGCTTTCCTTTGGTCTCCAATACTCTTGGGATCCAATAATAACTATGTGATTGCCCAAAGTTACTTGTGCTTGATTTCCATGGGTAAGTGGCATGGATTGCCATAAACGAGACGTAGGGATATGTATTCAAAGGTGTCTCGAAGGTCCAATAGGCCCACAAGACTGAGTCCAAAAGCTGTATCCAATCCTTTCGGTCTGGACGACCTTCTGCAATATAGTCTTGATTCAATAAGACCATTAGTCTGAGGGTGGTATGGGGTGGAAACTCGATGGTCAATGTTGAACTCGTTAACTAGGGCCCTTACCTTGTCGTTGATAAAGTGAGTGCCCCCATCAGATATCAAAACTCTAGGTATCCCGAACCGTAAAATAATATTCTTCCTCAAGAATCTGCAAACGGTCTTAGCATCTGCGGTTCAGGCGGGGATGGCCTCAACCCAACGACTCACATAATCTACAGCCAACAGAATGTACTAGAATCCCTGACTCTTAGGGAATGGACCCATGAAATCAATGCGCCATGCATAAAAGACCTCATAGAAGTTAATGGGCTGCATCAGCATCATATCGCGTTGTCCACAAGTGCACATCCTCTAACAGTCAGTACACTTATTCACGAATTGATTGAATCCTTGAAGAGGGTAGGCTACCATAAGCCGGATTGGATTACTTTTAGTGTTGTCCTCCTCCCATAATTATGTCCTCCTACCTCAAGCTTGTGGCAGTATGTGAGGATGTTATGGTGCTCCTCCTGAGGAATACACCGATGCCAGAAACTATCCTCCCCTTTATGATAAAGGATGGGATCCTACCAACTGTATGACTTGGTCTTCACAAGGAAAGTCTGAAGTCACTATCTAGGTCAACCTTGTGGAACTTTCTTGGCGATAAGGTAGTTCACAATTTCGGTGTATCATGGAAGCGAGGTGACAACAAGGATCCTCAAGGTTCTCTAATCAGGAGATGTGATCTGCTACCACATTCTTGACTCCATGCTTATCCTTAATCTTAATATCAAATTCCTGGAGTAGAAGGATCCATCTAGTCAGTCTATCTTTGGAATCCTTCTTTGCCATGAGGTATCTTATGTAGTGTGATCTATAATAATCATCATTCTGGATCCAAGAATATATGATCTAAACTTGTCTAAAGCTAAGACTATGGCTAGCATCTCCTTCTCTGTAATAGTATAATTCCGTTGAGTGGTACCCAAAGTCTGGCTAGCATAGTGAATGACATATGGCAATCCATCCCTCCTTTGTCCTAGCACAACCCCTATGGAAAAACCTAAAGCGTACGTCATGATCTCGAATAGGAGAGACCAATCAGGTGGCTGAGGGACAAGAGCCTTATCATCTACGATGAACTTGGTGTCTTCCGTCAGTAGATCAGTAAGTAGTTGGGAAATACGACTGAAATCCTGAATGAATCATCGCTAGAAACTGACATGCCCCGGAAAAGACCACAACTATTGCAAATTGGACGATGGATTGAGTTTCTTGATGATATCCACCTTGGATAGATCGACCTCCATGTCCTTGTTGGAGATGATACGACAAGCACTGTCCCCTGAGTCACCATGAAGTGACTCTTCTCCCAAGATAATACAAGATGGACCTCAATATAGTTCTAAGTACGTGGTCTAGACAATCAAGACAAGCATTGAACTCATCACCATGGACAGAGAAATAATCCATGAAGACCTTTAAAGAGTCACCCACCATGCCCGAAAAGGTGGAAAGCATGCACCTTTGGAATGTAGCCAGAGAATTACATAGACCAAAGGGCATCCATACAAAGGCATACATCCCAAACAGATAGGTGAAGGTCATTTTCTCATGGTCTTTGGGCATTATGGCCACCTGATTATATACAAAGTACCCTTCAAAAAAAACAACAGTGACTCTTCTTAGCTAGACTCTCAATGATCTGATAAATAAATGGCAGAGGGAAATGATCATTCTTGTTGGTTTGATTCAATGGTTTGTAGTCCACACATACCCTCCAAGAAGTGGGTACTCAGGTAGCTATCTCCTCTCGGGACTCGCTCACAACTATAGTGATACCCGTCTTCTTGGGTACCACATGTAATGAACTAACCCACTTGGATTCGGAGATGGGGTAGATAAAACCGGCGCTTCACCACTTGGATATTTCCTTCATGACCACCTCTCGAATATTCGACCAACCATTGTTGGAACTCACGCGATCGCTTGGCATCCTCCTCGAGATAGATGTGATGGGAGCACAAGGACAAACTTATCCCCTGGAGATCAGCTACACTCCATCCAATTGCCTTGCAGTTTCTTTCAAGAACCTCCATCAAACGAGCTTCTTGATCTCCAGTCAAATCCGCTGAGATGATGACTGGGAACATCTCTAGCTCAACCGCAAGGAATTTGTACTTCATTGACTACGGTAAAGTCTTCAGTTCTAGACAACTGGAACCTGGCAAATCTGGCTTCTGAAATGTCTATGTGAATGCTACAAGGTCTGTATGGGAGAATTCTCATTGTATCTGGCGAAGGTGACCATGCTGATGTCTCTGTAATCTGTGATGGCTCATTCTCCACCCAAGTTGTTGGCTCTGAAGGAACAAGACATGGCAAATAATCATCAAAGTCATCCTAATCATAGCCTGAATCCGAGGGATCTGAATATGAGGAACATGAAATATGCTCTGCTTCACTATACTACCCACAATCATTGGTCTCAAATGTGTCCGTTGCTAAGAGTGTCCTCTTCGAACTCTCATCTGTTGAAATCTGTAAATCTAGAGAGTTTGAAAGTGCAACAAGAGCTCATAATATGGGATCAAACAAAACCGTCTGATCATCTGTAATCACAAAGTCACACTCTTAGTGGTCGTCTCGCTCTTGCATCTGCCATCTGCTCTTTATCAATCAACTGCTCGGAGAGGCTGAATCTCTCTCTGGTCTCCTTGATCATCTCTATTTGTACACTTTGCCCTCAATGCAAAAGTATATCTTCCCGCTATCATTATCGGATACCGCCTTGGATGTGGCCAAGAATGGGCATCCTAGTATGATCGAAGTATCTGTCACAGACTCAGGGATCTCCATGTCCAATAAAACAAAGTCCACAGGGAGTTTTAGACCCTGAATTGTGACGACCATGTCCTTCAATAACCCCTTTGACCTTTAGATCAATAACCCCTTCGACCTTTAGATAGATCTATCAACAAACTGAAGGACTGTCCTACTCTATCTAAGAGGGCCAAACTCAAATCCGTCGATCAAGGTTGGCAAAAGAAGGTTAATAGAAGAGTCGCTATCTAAAAGACTATGATCGAATCATTGCTCATGGATATGGCATTTGACATATGGAGCTCCTGCATCTAGTCTCTTGGCTAGCAACCGGTTCTGAATAGCGAACCAAGTGGTACGAGTAAGCACATAGATCTCTGCATTGTGGTTCCTCCTCTTCCTGCAGATGGTGGTCTGAAGGATATGGTGAATCCTCAAGCACATCACGGAAGCGTGAGCATCGTATCGAATACGACGAAGAACGATTAGTCGCACTAGTTGTTCTATGCAGCGGAAATTAAAAATTTTTCATGCGACGAAACCACATGTCCCAAGAACACTTCTTAGATCGTTTCGTCTAAATCACAAACAAGTAATAGGATTACCTCTTGAAGCATGGTTGTGATCGAGTCTCTAAACGAAGAGACCTCCTGTCTCAAGTCCGATCTGACGGAGAAGACGCTTACGAGGGTGGGGATGAATCGCATGCTTCTCGCAATCCATGTTGATGATCCAAGCGGCGGATCTTCTGATCTCTACACATGAGATTCGACGTATTCTTCACGAGCGAGGCACATTGAAGGAGATGGAGATTCACGAGCAAACGATCGTGCAACATAACGACGACGCTGCGGCGATGGAGACTCCCTCTAGGGCATCCATGGTGGACGGCCATGAGAGAGGAAGAGAGAGGACTGATGTGTAGAGAGAAAGAGAGAGAGAGAGAGAGAGAGAGAGAGAGAGAGAGAGACTTATGTTCTCTTGTGTGGAAGGAAGAGCAAAGGAGTGCTTCTCCTTTTATAATATTTTGGGATCCATGGATCTCAATCCATGGACAACACAAATCCAATGGCTCTCATTGATTGTGATTCTTTCAATGGCTAAGATTTGTGTTGGTAGAAAAACCAACAACAATTAATTTAATAAAAATCAAATATATATTAAATATAATTTGATTTATATCAGATCAATCTCCATTGGAGAAATAGGAAGAAGTCAAGCATCCTTCCATGAATGGAGTGGACGGCCACCACATTCCATGTAGGAAATGTGGCCGTCCACCTTCCAGACAAGGAATGTGGCTTCTTCTCCTTTTACTCCATGAGATACATTATCCCATTAATTTCTCCAATATTTACAACAACTTTTATTGCAAATTATTTCACAAAAAATAAATCCAATTTATTTTGTGAACATTGCAATCATGCCATTGGAAATTTTGTGAATCACATTCACAACCCAAAATAAAATGTAAATTACATTTTCAATTTAATGTTCAATGTGAATCCAATTCACATCAACATTTAATTAACAAATGTAAATTACAAATAACTCTCTCTTATATATTATAAATCATGATTATAATATATATGACTAACATGGATATTGCTATCCATATTATTCATATCCATGATAATTAAATCACATTTAATCATCTTGGATCTGTATTCTCATATGTCCAAACAATATGAATTACATTCACATTATTCACATCTTTGATAATTAAATCACATTCAATTATCTTATATAACTCTCTTTATAATATGAATCAAATTAATATTACTCATGATAATTAAATCACATTTAATTATCCATTTTCTCAATACTTGGATACATAATATCAACAATGAAATTATCCTGAACCCTTTCAAGGATAATGTGCCTTCTCCGCGAATACTTGGAGATAAGGACAGGGCAATTGTATTGTTCCATGTATAGTGACTTGGATATTGAGATCATATCTAAAATACAGATCGCATGCCTCCCATATATGCTTGATTAAATCAAGACCGCAAATCTAATCTTCTCATTGCATCTGAATCACATTCAGATCAATGTCCAACATTTGGACCAAGATCAGATTACTTCTCTACTGAAAGGAGTCACTAAAATCCAGACACGTTTCATCACACCCTAGGAATGGAAGCATCATGGTTATACAATCGTTTATGATCACATCACCCTCAGGTATTCCCAATACCTGTAAATCCTGCATACTGGAAGACCAAGAATAAACCTGAAGTATTAGATCAACTTTACATTGTCTACTTCAGGGTTTTATCAGTAAGTTTCTCATTCGATTATTGGGAGTTGGTATCGATCATATACTTTCCAAAAGCATATATCTTACCTAGGTCTTGATCATATATTTTCCAAAAGTATATATCAAACCTACAAACTCAGTCAAGCTTCCAAAGAGAGACGACCGTGCACGGAATTTGATTCTTCCCAATCTCTCATGAGTGAGCTCATGCCTTCCGGTTCAGTAAATAAACATGTATGATCCCTTTGAGAGATCATATTACTCATATGCCCTTATATGCACACCAGCGCGCCGATGTATAGACCTTGGTTATGTCGTCAACCTATTGGTCTGCCAATTGTACATATTCAGACATATAACAACACATTTGTCTTCGGTCAGAGGATGTGTGCATGTATCGTGACAACATACGATATAGCACGTTGGTTATCTCGATCTCGTTAAGTGAACTCTTTGACCTAACTAATCTGACACTTCCGAATCTCTATTCTTATGCAGAGGACCTGCATCAAGAGGTCGGCCAGATATAAGCCTAAATGAGAAAGGATTGTTATCTCCTACTCAAGCTGGAGATCATCTCTTAACAATTATTTGACAATGCTTGATGAGTCCTCAATCTAACCCTTTATATATTCATCCAAGCACCAGCCTCTATGATTCAATTATTGAATCAACAATTGTATGATTATTAAGATGGTCATCGTACATAACCCTAATTGTACTAAGGGACCTATTATGCAAATTATTTATTCTTCATTTCAGATCAGGGAATGATATTCGCAATAACATTTATTGCATAATGGCTCACCGTGGGCTCGCATGTCCAACAATCTCCCACTAGCCCAAAGAGCCATTAATGGGCTAATCATTTAAACCCGCACTCATGTGACAATCATGAGCTATTAAGAAAATAGCTAGGTAAGCTGATCAGTCACTCTATTCCCGCGATATGCCAAGTCCTTTTAGGGCACTTGCATATCCCCAGTAACCGTGCTTGCATCTAATGCGAATGTTGCATCTTATGCAACTAATACTCAATCTTGTTAGTTACAGTGTCCTTGACACTACAGCTTAACAATTATCATAACCAATATTTCCATAATCCTTATCCGGATACCATTGTTCCTGGAGCTCACTATCTCTTAAGTATCCATAGTTAAGACCTTTTAGACCTCTATCTATAAAGTCTTAAGACTTTGAGATCACTACCTCAAAAATCTTGTCATATATAATGATTTTGTTATTATTGCAATCAAGTGTTTTCTTTCCATAGTAGGATTTGCAATACTTTACTACTCCCACTGCATGGCAGATATCTGGCTTTTCTACACATCTAGCATACACTCAGCTTCTCATAACTGATGCACAAGTGCAAGCAGTTCTAGCATTCGTTTCCTCAACTCTTTGAGGTGCTATCCCTTTAGATTGGTCAGTACCATATCTTAAGGGATGGAAGCCTTTCTTGGAATTTTCCAAAAAATGGAATATGTTCAAGGTGTACTGCTATTGTGATAGTCCCAATACCCTCTTCTCTTTGCTTCTGAACAACTTCAGAACTAAGATCTAAGAGATATTCAAGTTATGGAACAACCAGATTACAAAACACTTATTATTATCCTTACATCATTTTAAATGATTTGGATATCATCTACATTTAACACGATGAACACTAAGGCACTCCCACTAAGCTTCACATGGCTCATCAAGATTTTATCTGAAATCATAACATTTATAATCTCATCAAATCTTATGGTCCAACTTCAAGAAGCTTATTTGAGTCCATAGATGGATTCCTTAGCTTGCACATCTTGCTTTCCTCAACCATGAAGCCTTGGGGCTACTTCATGTGAATATACTTAGAGAGGAATGCAATTTTGACTTCTTGAAGATCCATTTACATCTTTATGGGTCTTACCCATATAGTTGGATCCTCGAGGGTCCATATACAACACTTGTATATGAAGTCTACTTTAGACTTTATTGATAACATCCATCTTTCCATGTCATGATCTTCAGAAGCTTCATCACATGAAGTCCGATCATTGTCAGACTTATCTGACACATGGAGTACATCCTCAATCTCATTTGAAGAGGTATTAGTGTTTCATATTTAATTATCCTTTTAGTTTCCAATTTCAGGAGCCTCATTATCTTCTCAAGATTAAATGAGTTCCTACACTTCATTTTCTTCTCGATTCTCAATAGAGTCATCCTCTAAGAATCATATCATCAGAGATGAGATATTTTAAGAATCTCAAGGTTATAAAGTAGGTATCCAATACCATCCTTTATTTTCCTAATGAAGTAGCACTCTCTAGTGCTAGATTCCAGCTTATATGCATTGAACCTTATTAATGATATACATTGTAGTCTCTACTACACATATATACCTGGAAAGTAAGGGATAATTATGCTAAAATTCATCATTGATAAGATCATGTCACACGTGATCCAATTGTATCTCCCTATAACTCTATTGAGTTAAGGTGTGTCAAGAGGATTGAGATAGAAATGATATTCATATCTCTGTAAGGTATTTTTTGAATTTATCTAACATGTACTTGCTACCTTGATTAGATCAAATTCATTTTATCTTCCTTCAAATTTTGGTTCTAAACCAAAATAATGAAATCTTTGAACATTTCAAAGGTTTCTTAGGTGAAGAGAAGAAATCTCATATCATACATAATCATCAATAGATATCACATATCCATAATGTTTACTATGATATAGACGATCCACATACATCAATATGTATGAGCTCCTGAATACCTTGACATCTTACACCTTTCCCAAGGAAGGGTGTATTGGACATATTTTACTTTTGAATACAATATTCACAAGTATGTATGATTTGTAATTTTAGACATTCTAAAGTTTCATATCTTACTAGTCTATTGATGAAATCATTAGACAAATGTCTAAGACTTGATGCTAGATCATTGTCAAATGATCTTCATCCTCCTATTGATCTTAAGGTTTAATTTCAGTGTCTAGAAATGTTAATGAACCATTCATTAATTTTCTAATTTAGTGGAGTCCACTAGATTTTAGGTTACTATCTGAAATATCTCCATTATAACTCTCTATGATAGATTTATTACAGAATTCATGTTTATTTCCAACATTTAGAAATAAACAATGAGTGTATTCTAATATCTAGGTCATAGAGACATTCTCTAAGACTAAGGGCTCTCCTACTGAAATTATGAATCCTTTCAATCCTATAGAGATTGTTGAAACAATTGCATCAATATCCATGTGGATGACTAGTAAACCTTTAAAATCGAATTTCTAATCTTCTAATATATATGCAACCAATTGCAAGTGTTAGTAGAAGGTTGAGATATAATTATTGGACTTTATCGTATCGAATAAGAAAGTCAATTTTAATGATTTACGTAGATTATTTTGATGCTCTATCTGAGTTCTGCAATAAGGATTCTAGAAAGACTTGATAGTCACACTATCAACAATCAACTTATTTCAGTATAGCATTCATCCAACTTATTGGATGTCATATGGAAGTCATAAAAGTACGGTCAACTCTTTGACTATCCTTCTCATCTTGGGTCTGACCCATGCTTCCACTGCGCTCTATTTATCTATAAACAACCATTGCTTAAGACTAAGGATCTCTTATGCTAAATTCAAAAGAATTCAATGTAAGAGCATTTCAACATTTATACATGCTTCATTAAATTCTTACAATACGAATATTATGAAGCTTCATGAATGACTAGAGTATAGGCAGTAGAATGATGACACTCATCATGTCTACATCCATCTAGACTCTTAAAACATTGGTTCATGTAGGTATTCAAATATTTTGAATACATCATCTCTTATAGAGCCACCATTCTGCATGATGCAGTGAACCATCTCATTCATGATAAATGTCAAGAGCACATATGTATGCCAGAATATCTTCATTGATTTTATAAGGATTATTTGACAATTACGATCATCATCGACATGTCACTTCCAAAGTACATCCGATGATAGATCAAGACTATAGAGACATACAAACCCTAGGGTTGTACCCCTGTTATCTATTTATTCGTCATTCCTCATTATTATGAGGAAACTTGCACATTGCAACCACATACATTATGTGTCCAACTACAAGTACAATATCTAGATCATGGGTCCAATCCATTGTATCATACTGGTTATCATTGAGTATAATATTGAGTGGGTTTAATGAAGGATTATCTGAAATAATAAATTTGCATAAATGTATATTTATATATACATATACATATTTTACTTTGATTTAGGAATTTTTATATCAAAGTTGTCTTGCTTTGTTAACACTGAAAGTTCATTCCCTTAACCATTTTCAATGTAAGAGATATACTTACCATCATATCTCAGCAAGATCTAAGATCTCCTTCCTTATCTTTGTTACATCCCAATAATATGAGAATCTGCAACTCGGATAAAAAGAAGCGGGAACACATTCCACCTTGCAAGTCCAACTTGCATTTCTCAATTCGATCTTTAACACCAGGGCCCACCATCCCTAAGGTGATGTTGACCCTTCATTAATTGAACCAGCCGTCAACAAGAATACAACTCGCTATGCACAATCCAATATCGCCCCAATAATACGAGGATCCGGTATTGGGGTCACTACGCATACGTCCTTACTCTTTCGAGAAGCGACGAACCCGATCCAAATGGATCGTATGCAGAAGCTGTCACTTCGGACATGCGTCTCCTACATACAATATCTGGCGATGGAACCCTTCGCCTTAATGGGAGACCATGGATGTCACTTATGTGATCCTCCACCTCATATTCAAATTTTAGTTAATTATTATAAATCATATTCATATAATTAATTCTTCCAAGGGAAATAACAACTCTATTCATAATAGAGTGTTTCAATTGGACATAATTGATTCAATCATATTAAATTAATTATCAATCCAATTCAATCAACAAACTTGATTGTTTTACTTGAATATATATATGGTATTATCTCAAAGTACATATTAATTCGAATTTTAATAATTAGAAAATATAGATTGATTTCTCCGGTATTATCGAGTCCCTACCCATTGTCATGGCCAGTACCAACGAAAGTGGGACGGACCACACCCGGTGCAACCCGCTACCCCAATGCTTTCCGACTAGACACCATATCCACCTCAGGAAAGGATAATGCCAAATAGATCAACTTGTATTGATATGATCATCAGTTCATCAACCGACATTATACCATATAGTAATAATCAAAATATTTTTTATTATAAGGAAATTTGCTACACAAATTCCCAATCCTATTCAAGCATGAAGTTTGATAATTGTGTTTCCAATTATGTTCTAGATCAAATTTAATCAATTTATTGGTTGAGGCTATGCCAATTAAGGAAATAATCATCACTAAATATTTCTAAAATATTTTCCATAACTATTTTATGAAATTAACAACTAATTTCACTAATTGACAATCAAATGGTTCTTGATTAGGACTGTAATTTCAGCAGTTATCCCTACTCACTAAAATTAACATATCTCAAATTTAAATCCAAATTTGACAAACTCAATTTTCAAAGATTTCTAATTTGACTTAGGACAGAACCTAAGTGATATTTCACGCATTTCGAGGTGGATCAAAACAGTAATTAACTCATTAATCACGTTAAGATTCGAGTTCCCGCAACAGTGAATACATGTTCATTAAAACAACCATATCTCAAGCAAACAGAATCCAAATTACATAAATTCAGATCCTATGATTTCCTTATATAAATGGAAACAAAATCCAAGTGATTTATTTGCATTTAAACATTTAAACAAGGCCGAATTTATTCACTAAACAGATGTGCGAAAATCAAATGTGACAAAAACTTTCACGACCTTAGCGAACCCAAATCGTCCTAGGTTTAAGGATCGTATCCAAAACCTTCGACCTAAGATTCTGGTACCACTTGAAGGATATGGTGAAATCCTCAAGTGCATCACGGAAGCGTGAGCATCGTATCGAATATGACGAAGAACGACTAGTCGCACTAGTTGTTCTATGTAGCGGAAATTAAACTTTTTTCATGCGACGAAACCACATGATCCAAGAACACTTCTCGGATCGTTTCATCTAAACCACAACAAGTAATAGGATTACCTCTTGAAGCGTGGTTGTGATCGAGTCTCTAAACGAAGAGACCTCCTATCTCAAGTCCGATCCGATTGTGGAGACGCTTGCGAGCGCGAGGATGAATCGCGTGCTTCTCGCAATCCATGTTGACGATCCAAGTGGTGGATCTCCTGATCTCGACACACGAGATCCAACGTCTTCTTCACGAGCGAGGCACACCACAGGAGATGGAGATCAACGAGCAAACGATCGAGCAGCATAACGACGACGCTGCAGCGGTGGAGACTCCCTCTAGGGCATCCACAGTGGATGGTCATGAGAGAGGAAGAGAGAGGGCTGATGTGTATAGAGAGAGAGAGAGAGAGAGAGAGAGAGAGAAAGGGAGACTTATGTTCTCTTGTATGTGAAGAAGAGAAAAGGGGTGCATCTCCTTTTATAATATTTTGGGATCCATGATCTCAATCCATGGACAACACAAATCCAATGTCTCTCATTGATTGTGTTTCTTTCAATGGCTAAGATTTGTGTTGGTAAAAAACCAACAACAATTAATTTTATAAAAATCAAATATATATTAAATATAACTTGATTATATTAAATCAATCTCCATTGGAGAAATAGGAAGGAGGCAAGCCTCCTTCCATGAATGGAGTGGACGACCACCACATTCCATGTAGGAAATGTGGCCGTCCACCCTCCATACAAGGAAGGTGGCTTCTTCTCCTTTTACTCCATGAGAGACATTATCCCATTAATTTCTCCAATATTTGCAACAACTTTTGTTGCGAATTATTTCAAAAAAAAAAAATAAATCCAATTTATTTTGTGAACATTGCAACAATGCCATTGGAAATTTTGTGAATCACATTCACAACCCAAAATAAAAATGTAAATTACATTTTCAATTTAATGTTCAATGTGAATCCAATTCACATCAACATTTAATTAACAAATGTAAATTACAAATAACTCTCTCTTATATATTATAAATCATATTTATAACATATATGACTAATATGAATATTGCTATCCACATTATTCATATCTATGATAATTAAATCACACTTAATCATCTTGGATCTCTATTCTCATGTGCCCAAATAATATGAATTACATTCACATTATTCACATCTTTAATAATTAAATCACATTCAAATATCTTAAATAATTCTCTTTATAATATGAGTCAAATTCATATTACTCATGATAATTAAATGACATATAATTATCCATTTTCTCAATGCTTAGATACATAATATCAACAATGAAATTATCCTGAATCCTTTCAAGGATAATGCGCTCTCTCCGCGAATACTTGGAGATAAGGACAGGGTGATTGTATTGTTCCATGTATAGTGACTTGGATATTGAGATTATATCTCAAATCCAGATCACGGGCCTCCCATAGATGCTTGATTAAATCAAGACCGCAAATCTAATCTTCTCATTGCATATGAATCACATTCATATCAATGTCCAACATTTGGACCAAGATCAGATTACTTCTCTACTGAGAGGAGTCACAAAAATTCAGACTCGTTTCAGCACTCCCTAGGAATGGAAGCGTCATGGTTATACAATCATTTATGATCACATTACCCTCAGGTATTCCCACTACCTGTACATCATGTGTACTGGAAGACCCAGAATAAACCCGAAGTATTAGCTTAACTTTACACTGTCTACTTCAGGGTTTTATCAGTAAATTTCTCATTCAATCATTGGGAGTTGGTATCGATAATATACTTTTCAAAAGCATATATCATACCTAGGTCTTGGTCATATACTTTCCAGAAGTATATATCAAACCTACAAATTCAGTCAAACTTCCAAAGCGAGATGACTGTGCACAAAATTCGATTCTTCCCAATATCTCATGAGTGAGATCATGCCTTCCGGTTCAGTAAATGAACTTGTATGCACCCTTTGAGAGAACGTATTACTCATATGCCCTTATATGCACACCATCGCGCTGGTGTATAGACCTTGGTTAGTTCATCAACCTATTGGTCTACCAAATGTACATACTCAGACATATAGCAACACATCTGTCTCCGATCAGAGGATGCGTTCCTGTATCGCGACAGCATACGATATAGGACTTTGGTTATCTCGATCTCATTAAGTAAACTCTTTGACCTAACTAATCTGACACCTCCGAATCTCTATTCTTATGTAGAGGACCTGCGTCAAGAGGTCGGTCAGATATCAACCTAAATGAGAAAGGATTGCCATATCCTATTCAAGCTGGAGATTATCTCTTAATAATCATTTGACGGTGCTTGGTGAATCCTCAATATAACCCTTTAGATATTCATCCAAGCACCAGCCTCTATGATTCAATTATTGAATCAACAACTGTATGATTATTAAGATGGCCATGGTACATAACCCTAATTTTACTAAGGTACCTATTATGCAAATTATTTATTCTTCATTTCAGATCAGGGAATGATATTCGCAATAACATTTATTGCATAATGGCTCACCGTGGGATCGCATGTCCAACTTGGTCTTCTCTCCAAGTTCTTATGGAAGAGGCGATGTTCTCTAGTTCCTCCTGTAGAGTCAGCTAAATCTAGAATTAGTCAATCATCTGCTGGCTGAACTCTAGCTGGTGTTTCTTTTTGGGATTTTCATGTTTAACCCATCGTTAAGCGGATTGTTGGAGGGAAGGGGATTGTTGGACCCTCTCCAGAGAGCTGAGGGTCACGAATAGGTTCTTGAATCTGTAGAAGACTAGAATCCATACCAAGATCATCATGCAACACATATGGACTTGTAAGGGATACGGAAAACTTTCCATTATTCATATTTTTATCCTTTTCTATTTTTTCATTTTTTTTGTATTTTTCTAAAACTGTCCTGAGATACATAAGAAGGTAATACAAATGAAGTAAAATTGGTGGCATCAGTACCACCCACGGCATATGCCTTGGCGGTATCAACACCACACTCTAGCTCAACAACGAGAATACTGGTGGAATCAATACCACTATCTACATCTGTAATGATGAAGGCCTCAATACCATTGGCTGGATCATCATCCTTGGTGGCTTCAACACCACCGTCATAATCATATTGGGCAGCATCATCACCGCTCTCCTATTCATTTGATGCTCTAGAATCTCCATGAGGGTGTCGCTCTGATGAGGCACTGCCAGCTGGCATCCTACTGCTCCTAAGTATCATAAAATCAGCATCAAACACATAGGAAGATATATTACCCAAAGTATCACCAGGAGTGGTAGTCTATATAAATTATACCTGCTCAGATTTCCTCTCGAGATTGTTCGGGTTTGTTTTAATTTGAGCAGGTATGGATGCCTTGTCCTTGATAATCTCCCTCATCTCCTACTGAAACTTGTCCATCTCCAGCCAAAAGGATGCCTACTTGTCTGAAAGTAGGCGGGTGAGGTCATCAAAGGTTGGGTTCTCATAGACATGTCCATGAGAACCAGGTGGGTTGCCTCGCTGGAAATTACGTTGTGACTGCTGCTGGTAATGAAGGGGAGGCTGGGAATACTAAGAATGAGGCTGTTGTGGTTGCCTCCACTGTTGTCCCTAGTATGAGGGACGAGGACCCTACTGGTGCTGCTACTGGTATTGTTGGGAGTGATGGGGTTGCTACTGCTGCTGGCTGCTCTGTCCAACCTGAGTTGGAGGATGCTGCTGAGATGAGGTGCCTTCGGTAGACCATCAGAAACATGAGTGATCAAGACAAAACCTGGGCTACTGTTGGTATCAGTTGTACTAAATCATGTTGACTTCCATCAAGGTCTCCTGCTCGAATGGTGGTGATGGAAGAACTACAACGGTTGATCCGGCTGATAGACCACCATTTGAGTGTCCTAAGATGGTGGTGACTGCTATTAGTGCTAGGGCGGATGGACCTACTCTAACTAGATGTGATGAACCTGGTGGTAGAAGGCTGGGTAGAGCTTTTGCTGTTGGGATCAGCCTGTGACTAGAGATGGGGCTGTGGATCCGTCTATGCCTCTTAGAGACACATGATCTGAGTCTTCATGTCACTCAGTGTCTGTGCCAACTGATCAATCTGGGTAAGGTCCTAGCATTGCTTCTTCTCAATAATCTCGATGCGGTCCATCTTCTCACTCATGATCCCCATATCAGCAGCTGAGGACTCGGCCTGTGCTGGTGCTGACGAAGTAAAGGATTGGCATAGACTCGTGCAATCATCTAATAGGACACGACCTATGGGAGGGGCTTAACCTAAGTGTAGAACTTAGTATGGGACATCACCATGTAATTCTCTTCCACCTCCGTAGATGACCCAGATTTGGTCCTCATCCTTGGGAAAATAAGACCCACCAAATGAGGCGTTCACTATCCCCTGTAGTTTCGGTGTCAGCCCAAAAAAGAAGCTCTGAACTAGGTTGGGATTGGATATCTTGTGATGTGGACATCGATCGATGAGCTCTCTAAATCGATCCCAAGCCTCGTAAAACTGTTCATTCGGGATCATGGTGAAGTTTTTCATCATGGCTCGTTTTACGGTGGTATGGACAAGTGGATAGCACTTGTTCAAGTACTCGGTCTGGAGCTGCTCCAAGGTGGAGACATACCTCCCCAAGTGCTTCAGCCAGTAGGTTGCTCTGTCAACTAAGGAGAATGGGAAGGCGATCATCTTTATTGTGTCCTCATCCACAAATCTATCGTGGACTGTGCTGCAGATCATCTCGAATTCCTACAAATAGTGGCGTAGCTCCTCGGTGGATAGCCCATGGAACTTGGGCAAAAGCTAGATGGTCTGGGGGCGAAGCTCGAAGTTTCCAAGAAACTCTAATAGATGGATTCAACAATGGGTGAAGGTTGCACAAGGGTTGTGCAACTGCCTCATCGTATATGCTGGCATGGCTGGCTCCTACTGATGCTCGGGTTGTCCGTATCCTCCTCTAGATGCTGGTATCTCTCCACCGGTTGGTCTCTATGGCTCTGCTCTACCGACTCGCATCTACGTCAACTCTCGTCGCACCTCTGCCATAAATGCTCTCTGGTCTCTAATCTGTTGCTGCATGGAATCCAAGGAGTCTAAGAGTGTGTTGTTAATGGCGGCCTGGTCAAGTACAAATGGTGTTCCATGTGGCTACTCATCATTGCATCCTTTACTGCTGGATATCTCTTGGGTCTCGACAAAGGCAAAAGACCCCAACTCAGGCACTGTCAAATGAACATATAGCTGTGCTGGTCTCTACTCTGGCACCTCAGGAATGGTAGAAGGTTGGTCGAGGGGGAACAATGTGTTAGAGAACTCAGGTTTTGAGAGCAGGTCTGAGCTCTCTGAAGTCACCCTAGATGATTGGGGAGGAGTGCTCGAAAGCGATGCTGTCATAGGTAGCCTAAGGGACCTCCTTCCCATCATTGTGATATGGGGATTTATGATAATGAGATCTGGAATGAAAACAAGATGAGAAGTCATACCCCTTTTTCAAGTACTCAACACTCAACCTGATGATCGTAAGAGATCGGTCGTCAATCTTGTCAAATTTTTAGGTGACAAATCAATCTATCAGAGCGATTAAGCAAGCTATTGGGAACCTGATGCTCCCAGAAGACTGGTCCATTCTCACAGCTAGTTTTTCCCATCCAATATGGATTGCGGACCATTTACTGGCTACACGATCTATCCACTCTACTAAGGAAGTCTCTGACCGATTACCGGCTACCCGGTGAAGTCCTCACTAGAGAACAACCAACCACATAACCAGTAGTCTAAAAGGAGTTCAGGTATGGCTCAGCCTAGTGTATGGGTCCCTCTCTCGCTGTAGATAAATCACCCAATGAGGGGATGACTCTCCCTAAAACAAGATTTTAAAGTGAAGTGTATTTTAGAGTCCAATTTGCATTACCAGTCCCAACTTTATTTTTTTCACTTTTTTAGGTATTTTTCCAAATAAGACGATACTTAACGAATTTTCCAATTTCCTTGATTATTTTGAGTCCAATAAAATAGTGGAAGGAAGTCAGAAAAGACGATGCACAATCAAACACAATGATGCATGCAGAGATAGAAATGCATACTTAACTCCAACACTCTACATGTAGGGTGATCCACGCATAAATTTAAATACAAGAAATAAACTACATATATGATGCATGAGGAAATCGACCTTAGATTAGCAACTTCTATCGATCGTGAAAAACAATAGCTATAAAATCAAATAAAGACCGGAGTCCGATCTTGCGAGTCACTCGGTGCCCGCCACAAGGGGTCTTGCAGCACTGTATGTGACTCCTAACAACACGTGGTCTAATATCTAATTAAACTCTTTTCTAATTTTATTTTAGATAAGTCCAATTACGATCTATAGGCACAGACAAACAATTAGGTGCGGGACCTTAGCTAATTACGTCACAATCAATAAAAATCCTAAATCTACGGGCTAAATCCTCGAGATTCAAAGAAAATAAAATGCGATAAAAACAAAACCATAAAAAACAGTGGTGAGGTCCCACTAGTGCACCAACACTCAGAGAAACAGACCCCGAAGTCTAAGTATCCAACAAGTGTCCAAGTCAACAATTATTATAACAATAATTTTTTTTGCAAAAATAAAACTAATCTATGAGCTATAAGTCCTCCTAGCTCCTCTGCTCCTCCTCTTTTGCGTACTCCTCCAAAAGAAAATTGAAGCGACCGTCGAGTGGTTCCAAGCACAAAAAGTGAAATAGAAAGGTGTCAAAAAGCAGCTATATCAAATAGATAAAAAATAAAGCAACAAAACTGAAAAATGACTACTAAGCCATGCTCCCTTGCAACGATGCAATTCTGACAAGCAAAGAATCAACCAGGGTTAAGTATCAAGTAAAATCCGATGATGTTACGACCCCAATCAACCAGTCAGGTTTAATCAAGAAGAATAAAACCACTCAGAAATATCAAGAATTCAAAACATGTAAGTTGTTCGTTATTTTTATTACCTAGTATAGCCAACAGGGTCAAACACAAGGAGAATGAGAAAGGTAAAAGTAGTCAAATTTCAGAAATAAAATAATTTTTAGTGGTTTTTAATTTCTAGAGTTTTAAAATTTTTAAATAAAGGGCACGCAAGCATAAAAATGAAGGAAAACAAGCACAACAGTCTTTTTGGATTTTTCGATATGGTTAAAAAATACTCAGAAAATTAAGATAAAAATATTTTTGGGTTCTCTAATTTTTGAAGACTTTTGGTAATTTTTCTTTGTTTTTAAATTTTTGTGTTATTTTATAAAACTTAAAAAGTTCTCAAAGCTCGAAACAGGATACATACAGGACCAAATTGCAACTTAAAAATACTTTAAGTGTCCCAAGGTCCTAGACGACAAGTTCATGATGCATAAGGTATGTCCTAGCCCCACGTACAACAAATGGGCTTACCTATCTCTCATAAATGTTGCTCAGCAATCTTAATAGATGTTAAAAGCTATAATCAAAAGGTGAAATTAGAGATTTTGGATTTTTTATTTTATATGATTTTAAATGATTTTGGATATTTTATAAATTTTAGGGTTTTTATAGTGAAATTTCAAACAAAATTAATACAAAAATTAAAAGAAAAATAAAAGTAACCAACATAAATATAGAATTTTTAAAACATTTTTCTAATTTTCATTATTTTTATCACTTAGACATGACACTTTTTATGGGTTTTTGAATTTTTAAAATAGAAAATATGAATAAATAAATCCAATAAAATCGTAGTAAATATCACCCACCAATAGGAGTTAATGGTAACTTTTAGGTAATGTTTGGAATTAATTTACTATTTATTAAGTCCAAAATTCAACGTGTAATGAAGCACAATTTATAGGGACCTATTTGAAAATATATTAAGTTCACAGACCAAATCAATAACACTCTTTAAAAGCTTAGGGCCTTATCTACAAAAATCCCAAACAAATCACGCACTTGCTCAATACTAAATGCACAAGGGTATATATATGCAATTTCTAAAAACATAATATATATTGACTAACATCACAAAAGTTTGGACCAGATCATGCAAATAAACCAAAACTCATGTGAGACTTCACGCCCTTCAGATTTTAAGGGAGTAGAATGCAAATAACATAAACTTTGAGGTACAAACTATAAAGGTTCTTAACTTCATATTTATTTATTGTACTAAATATAAAAGCAAGAACATATAAGGACAAAAGGGAAATATAACCTTGCAGGTGCGTGAGAAGCATGTGGGACGCATGGTTGTCTCTCATGAAGGCAGGTGCTGACGGCTTTCATCTGCTCTGCTAAGGATCTGACGGCTCATGCGCGTGGAGCAGACGTACGGGTCTGATGGATTCTGACGAGATCAGACGGTGCAGGGAATGTTAGCTATGATGGTCGATAAATATGAATCTAACGCCTCAGAAAAAGGGGGTGGATGGAGGGCGGAGATTTAATCTGGAAGAGGGGGTCCCGATCTAACAACAATTGAGGGTGTCGAAAGAACTCTGCTCAGGCGACCTTCAATCGATCATGGAGAAAGATCCAAAGGCCCAATGACGTAGCTGAAAGGTCCGACACTATCATAAAGCTCCACCACGTCGATTGGTGGTCTTCGATGGAATGACAGACGATTGGATGTATGTGGCTGCGGCACACCACCTAGAGCTACTCCACCCAGCCAGCTGGTTAATCAACTAGGTCCCTTAGTGCGAACTAACACCTATGTAAGGTAGAGGGACTCAGGGCGATGCTCCGGTCCTTGTTATTACATAAGGAGAGAAGTGAAACGGTGGGGGCGGTACTTTACTTCTGGCGTAGATAGAGGGAGGAAGTCCTGGTCCTAATCTCGCTTCGATGAGTGAGATGTAGGGTGACCAAGCTGCATGGAAATTAGCGAGGCAAGCAGGGAGTTTGATCGGAGCAGATAGATGGTCGTGGTGGAGCTTCGACTGGCTTGTCGAAGCAGAGTAACTGGGAGAGACGTGAAATGCGGAAATGGAATCAAATGGGGGAATGTAGAGGATAAAAGTGTTACCTGAAGCTTCAGATGTGCTTCTGTGCTTCAAGCGAAGGTGGTTGGCTAGGTTATGGCCTCGATCAGCTACGAGTGGCGAGATAGGCTACACGCGACGGAGGATTCCGACCACGTCTGAGCTACGAGCCTTCCAATCTCCTCCTAAAGATCCTAAGATGCTCCTTGAATGGTTGTCACTCCACGGAAGGTGGCTACGGAAGAATGGAAGAATAAGGGATGAGATGAAGGGCTAGCGGAGCTCAAGAGAGATTTTTAGGGTTACCCCAGGGTCTAGAAAGATCAACAGGTGGTGCACAACCTTAAGAGGATCTAGGTGATCCTAGGGATCTACGAGAATCTTGGTTGTACGAGGATTCTCAAGTCCGAATACTAAGGCAAGAGGAGGTTGGGGTCGGGTATGAGAAATCAGAGAAGAAGCTCTGATAAGAGGAACGGCAGCCCGACCTGACTGGAAGAGACCGTTGATAGAGATCAACGGTATGACGTGGACCAATGAGAAAATCAGAATGTACAAAATTATAGGAAATTGAATAAAAATAGTGAACGAATTTAATTTAATAAGTGAATAAAATAAAAAATTTCTTTTCTTCTTAAGTATTTTTCTATGATTTTTAATTATTTTTATGAAAAATAAAATAACATATATACGATATATAGTATTATATACATGTATATTATACCTATGTATTATGTATAAGTATTTTTATTTTATTATTTTTATAAAACACCTTGATTTTATATTTTATTTATTTACAAATTACTTTTAGGAGTATAAAATAACTTTTATTTTATTTTTACAAATTATTAAGGGTGTATAATAAATGGAAAATGCAATATTTACATGTGTATTTTATAAAATAGTTTGATGATTTTCTTTATTATTTTATTTTATTTTTCTTATTTTTATTTTATTTTTATTTTTATAATATTATTAGAGTTCTATACAATGATGTAAAAGAATAAATAATTTTCTTTTATATCAGAAATAAATAAATAAATAAATAATATGTACAAGTATATGTGATATATACAATACATAGTAGACCCTATCTCTCTCTACTTATTTTATTTGCGATCAGGTCAAGTCTTGACCTTCTATTGGGATTTGGGTCACTCTATATTTATTCTAAATAAATCATTATTTTCCTTTTTCTTTTTATTTATTCTTTATTTAGCCAAAAATATGCTAATTATGGATTATTAATAAAGGAATGCAAATTGTTAAGTTATTGTATTTATAGGTATTCATATGATGTTTTGCCAAGAAAAAGAGCTAAAATAAAAGAATAAAGAGTGAGAATCAAGGATTCATCACCCCCTATACTTTATCTTTGCCAGTCCCATAGTAAACACTTATTTGAAAAAGAAGTCGAAAGAATAGAAAAGTGAAGAAAAAGAATCACGGTTGATTATTAAACTTATTCTTCATTAAATTGAAGTATGGAGCTCAGTCAGACCCTTAGATTATTTGCTTGTCGAAACCTTATTGGGAAATAGGTTTAAGACTTAACTACCTCTAAGTTCCACAATTCTATGGTCAAGACTCCTCAATAAACCAAGTCAGAACAGGTCTACATACACAAGCTCCAATGACTATGCATCCTTCATTGTATGGTGTAAGTGATATGCATCTCCCCACCTCAGAAATGACAAAAAACAACCTCCCTTAACAAAGGTAACTCTAATCTCCTTGTCTAGCAGCTCTTTCCCCGAGGAGTGGAGCATTCCCTTCTAAGTTCAATTTGAACCAACTCAAGAAGAGGGGAAAGAAGAGAATGGACCGTGACCAGTGTAGCCATGTATCCCTGGGAGTTTAACCATTCTAGCTAAGTCTCCCACTACAAGCTTCATGAGATGAGAAGGTGTGATACATAAGCTTTGCTTTATTTATTATATACACTCCGGCATGCATTTTATTTTCAATCAGGCCTGCCCATATTTTTGGAGTTTTTCTTGATTTTGCACACATTGTTTTATGTGCATATGTACAACATATCTACAAGGTGCAACATATACGTAAGAAGTTTTTCATCTTGATCAAGTTGACTGTCCCTCTTTTGAAGCATTATTGCAACCCACAACTTTTGTCTTTGGATCTCAATGCAACTAGACCTGGTTGAGGCACACATCCCTCCCTAATGGAAGACAAGAGATTCTGCCTAGAAGTACTACCCTTGTATACTACCCCAATCCAAAGAATTCCGCCTCCTCACCACCTCATCCGTGTTGAGCTACATGTAAGGTGCGTGTCCAAGTCAAGCCTTTCTCTCCGAGAGTCATGTGTGCATTGTTAAGTGTTCTACTTAGGCTTATCAAGATGACATGTGAACATAGCCTAGTGGAATAATGAATCCGCGGTTCATCATCTCAATCTACTGATCCTAAAAAAATCCCCGAGTAAAATCTCAAATAAATGTCCATAAAATAAATAAATTAAAAAAACTCTTGTAAATAAAATACACTAATTATTGTATATTATGTCATACAAAATATATTAATAATAAAAGCTGCAAAATAAAGGAGTTTTTTGCTTGTAATAGCCCAGAAGTTCATGTATTTTTAATAATTCCATTTCAACTCCTTTTTGGCTATTTTTTTCTCTAACTTATTTCTAAAAAAATGTATATAAAAATAAAAATATATAAAATATATTTCACATCAAATAAATACTCCTAGATCCCAAAGAGAAAAAGTCATAAAGTCCAACTTCCCAGCCTAATTGCCGCTCTCTATGAACTCGTAATTCACCAAACTCACTTTTATTAAGTTAGAAAATTATCTATCCAATGAAAGTGGTTTCATTAAAATTAGAGCTCATTTGCAAAATTTGACATTTGAGACCTAGGTGTACATTTTATATAATGTACATATTTTTATCTCTTCAATTTTTAATTTACTTTTCTTCATTGCTAAAAAATCCAAAAAATCATCTTTGTGTTATATTTTATTTCTAGTATTTTATTTTTATGTTGTAATTATAATTAATTAAAAATATAAAGAAATTACAATTAGAAAAGTAAAAAAATATGTACAAATGGTTTGTCTTATTTTGTAACTCTACTCTATTTTCTTTCTATTTTATTTTTTAGTAGCCTACTTTATTTTATTTTTTCCCATTATTTGTTTTCCATTCTCGACAATAGCCTTCCATTGCACTCCATCTCCCCCACATTTTTTAATAACTCCATTCAACTTCACCATTTTTTCAACCTCCCATTCAACTCCACCATTTTTTCAACCTCCCATTCAACTCCACCATTCCATCATTTTTCTAACTCCCACTTTTCTTCTTCTTTATTTCCATTCCCACATCAGCATTTTTCCCATCATCCATTCTTAGAGAAATAAGAGAGAGCTTGAAATGTGGTGTAGGTGGCATCGGCTTATCATCTTCCTCATGCGACGACCTCCTTCAGGTGAGAACCGCGACGACCACCGTCCCCGCGTGAGCTTCCCATCGAGCTCATATAGCTTCCCCGATTTTTATTTCGCCAATCAGATCGAGGCCATGGTAGGAGTTCAGCGTAGATGCTTTGCAAAGTCGATGAAGATTCATATAAGCTTTCCCTATCTTTTTCAATGTTATTTACTTTATCTCACATTTTATTTCTTTATTATTTCACCACACCATCATTTTTACATCACCACCACTTACTCCATTTCACATCACCATCACCACCATCATTCTCATCCTTGTTTCATTCCAAATTTGAAATAAAAATAGAATTAAAAATCACAGCAACAAAAAATATAAAAAGGCTAGCACCATCGTCGATCACTGCCACTAGCCCCACCAGCGGCAACTGTGTCGCCTGCGGCACCTCCTGGCCACAGTCGTCCGTCCAATGCACCTGCGTGCGAACCTCCTCCATTGTCGCCTCCTGGTCCCGGCTTCCACCTCCACTGGCATGCTCACCTCCCGCGCAGCCATCGCCTGCACCTCATCGTCGTATGGGCCTCCACGCCACCGCCTCCAGGCTGAAGCACCTTTGTGATTGCCTTCAGATCAATGCGACCACATGCAGGACGTCTCCGCTCTCTTCCTCCACTGACCTCCGCGCTCCTCGTCTCCATAGTGCGCTCACCGCCCTTCCTCCGACGCCGCTACACTTGGTTTCCCTCGCTCCCATAGCTAAGCGCCACCACCACCGTTGCCTTCATCCCTCATCGTGCCCTACCAGCACGAAAGAAAGAAGAAGGTTTTAATTTTTTTTGAAAAAAATGCAAGATTTCCCTGTACATTTTTTGTATTTCCAAAAGTGCCCTTGTGGATAGTTTGATTTGTAAGTTTTAAATTTCTATTTGCATAGATACGCCTACGTTTGCAATTTAATTGATAGATCCATTTCACAACATTTTATTTAATAAAAATTTCATTACTTTGAGCAACTAATTATCTATCATGTAGATATTTATTTGTATTTTTGTGATTTATGGGTAATTATTGAAAACTGTTTAAGTGAAAAATTGCATATTTTACTCAATTTGAGATTCTAAATTGATATTTCACTCACAGTTGTTCCGAAAATTCCATAAAAATTATAAATGATGGTTTCAAAGTTGATTTATTTTCTTTCCAAATTTCATCCAAATTAGAGTTGTCCAATGCCTGAAATGAATTATAGGGTGATTTTATTAAATGATTTTTAATTAAATCCATAGGCATTATTTTTACAAAATTCCAATACTCCTTGGTTGCATATTAAAGTACATTTTTGAGATAATTTGCTCTCACGTTAAATTATCAATGTCGATTTATTAAGAAATAATTACTTATTGTCCCTCTGTCTTCATTAAAAAATCCAAACAAAATTCATATATTGTCAAAAACTTCTAAAAAAAATATTGTAGTCTCATTTCATCATTTTTTAATTATTGTAAAATTTTCATAATTTTTGCATTTTGTTTGTATGAAAATTTAAATAAAACCCATAAAAAGTGTGTATTTTTCATTATTGCATTTTAACTCCAAAATTTTTTAAAAAATATGTTCTGCATTCATCATTGAATTATGTTTTTTAGGAATAATATAATTTGGCTTAATTGGATCAAGTTGTATGATTTCTTATTAACTTAATTCAACCGCATTTGCATTAGCATTCATTTTTTGCATTAGAAAGATAAAAAAACAGCATTGGAAACCTATACCTAAGTTTTCCTAATTAACCCGACGTTATTCCTTTGCCTCCTTGTGTTCGACCCTAGACTTTCCTGGGATATAAATTGAAGCCAAGTCCTCCTCACAGAGATATTTGATTCGATTCTGCAAGATTGCTAAGTACTCGTATTACAATGAATATAAATTATATCACGTATTTAGCGACCTGTCATGGACTCAAATAATTAAGTCACTAATGGACTTGAAAAGGTTTAACCCTAAATCCTATAATTCCTATGAAGTTGTGGATTAAAGTCCTAACCAAGATCCATTTTTCAATTTAATTCCAGAGTAGTTTAAATGTCAACTAAGATTCAGAAGAATATACAAGCAAATATGTACAAAACTCTTTTTGAAAACATTAGGAAATAGAGATTAGGAAATGTAAAGAATGATATACTACAATGTTGAATAAAAAGAATGTAATGAATAGAGGTCGATAATCCCCCAATACTTAGGAACAAGTAATCCTATGTATAGAAGTCTGTACACAAGATCCGACGTGTCTAATGGATTCCGACAAGATCAAAGGGTGTAGGAAATGTCTGCGCTAATGGCCATTAAATTTGAATTTGACCCCTCCAAAAAATGGGGCGGATGGAAGACGGAGATGTAATCTAGAAGAGGGGGTCTCGATTTGACGGCGACTGAGGGTGTTGGAAGACGTCGGCTCAGGCAACCTTCAATTGGCTGTGGAGGAAGATCCATAGGCCTAATGATGTATCTGAAAGGTCCGATACTATCATGAAGATCCTCCGCATTGAGTGGTCGTCTCCGATGGAATGACAAATGGTTGGATGTCTATGGCGTCGTCGCACCACTTGGAGCTACTCCACCTAGTCAGCTGGTGAATCAACTAGGTCCCTTTGCATGAACTAACACCTGCAGAAAGTAGAGGGACTTGGGGCGATGCTCCTGTCCTGGTTATTGCATAAAGAGAGAAGATAAATGGTAGGGGTGGTACTTGACTTCCAGCATAGATGGAGGGAGAAAGTCATGCTCCTAATCTCGTTGTGGTGAGTGAGATGTAGGGTGATCTGGCTGCGTGGGAAAGAGTGAGGCGAGCAGGGAGTTTTATCGGAGTAGATAGATGGTCGTGGAGGAGCTCCGACCGGCTGGTCCGAGCTGAGTAACTGGGAGAGACGTGAAATGCGAAAATGGAATCAAATGGGGGGATGTAGAGAATAAATGTGATACATGAAGCTTCAGATGAGCTCCTATGCTTCAGGAATGGTGGCTGGCTAGGTTATGTCCTCGATCTGTTCTGGCGAGAGAGGCTTCACGTGGCGGAGGAACCGGCCACATCCGAGCTACGAGCCTCCAAGCTCCTCCTAAAGATCCTAAGCTCCTCCTTGACTGGATGTCACTCCACGAAAGGTGGTTAGGGAAGAATACGGGTGCGAGGGATGAGCTGAAGGGTAGTAGGAGGTCAAGAGAGATTTTATAGGGTTCCCTAGAGGTCTAGAAAGATCAGCAGGAGGTGCAAAACCATAAGAGGATCTAGGTGATCCTTGGGATTCGTGAGAATCTCAAAGGTACGAGGATTCTCTGATCCGAATACCAAGGTAGGAAGAGTTCGAAGTCAGGCGAGAAAAATCGGAGAAGAATCTATTACTAGAGGAATGGCAACCTGGCCCGATTGGAAGAGACTGTTGATTGACGTCAACGACCTGACCTGGACTAATGAGAAAATCATGATGTATAAAATAATAGGATATTGAATAAAAACGTATTTAAATTAAAAAGTGTATAAAATAAAAAATGTTTGTTATTATGTAAAGTATTTTTCTATGATTTTTAATTATTTTTATGAAAAATAAAATAACATATATATGGTACATAGTATTATATACTGTTATATTATACCTATGTATTATGTACAAGTATGTTTATTTTATTATTTTTATAAAAACACCTTTATTATATATTTATTTATTTACAACATACTTTTTGGAGTATAAAATAATTTTTATTTTATTTTTATAAATTATGGTGTATAATAAATAGAGAATGCATTATGTACATGTGTATTTTATATAATAATTTGGTGATTTTATTTTTATTTTATTTTTCTGATTTTTATTGTGTTTTTATTTTTATAGTATTATTAGAGTTATATACAATGGTGTAAAAGAATAAAATATTCTTGGTTATAAAAAATAAATATATAATTAATATGTACAAGTATATGTGATATATTCAATACATGCTAGTCCCTATCTCTCTCTACTTATTTTATTTTGTGATAGGTCAATTCTTGACCATCTCTTGGGATTTGCGCACTATGTATTTATTCTAAATACATCATTCTTTTTCTTTTCCTTTATTCTTTTCTTTATCCAAAAATATACTAATTACGCATTATTAACAAAGGCATGCAAATTGTTAAGTTATTGAATTTACATGTATTCACATGATGTTTTGCCAAGGCAAAGAGCAAAAATAAAAGAATAAAGAGTAGGGGTCATGGATTCATCACTCCCCCACGACCACCGCTGTCATCGCATCGCTCCGACGAGGCCTACCTCTAGGTGGATCACCTCGATTACGCCAGCCGACCAGAGCTCCTACCAACAATAAAATTACCACCGTCCTCCAGCATCCTTCGGTGTAAAACATGCTCCATCCATCCACTCTAGATCAGGTTAAAGCTCCACTCACCGCATCTCGTCTGCACCCGGAGACCCCTCTCGTGCCAACCATTGGGCACAGATCCTAAGGCCCTCCCTTGTGTGTTACACGTACGTGGAGAGATCTTTGTGCCTAAGCCCCCCGGGTTCGCTCATTCAGCAAAAGAACCCCCCTCTTTGTGATATTTGCTAAAGAAGCCCTCGTGCATTCTCCATTTTTCACAGCTACCCCCAACCAACAAGGGGTAACATGCTTAGCACATGACATCTTGGAGATTTTGAAGCTATCCCCGATTGGGTGTAAGTAATCACACTTTAGTCCCTATCCAATGCATGTTCTATTTGATTATGTTTATTGTAATTTGCAAACATACCCCTGTATTCTTCTAAGATTTTGCACTGCATAATTGCATTATTTTATTATTAAAAATTGCACTTCTGTTCTATAAGGAAATCCATACATTTTGGCACATGTTTTATATTTTTATGATCCATGATAAATTAATAATTAATATTCTTGTGGAAATTTGCTTATTTTGCCTAATTGACACTCAAAAGTTCATAAGAAATTAAACAAAGCCCAAAAGTTACTAAAATTTTACGAATTACATAATTAGTTATGTTTCACATTGTGTCCAATAGAATTGCATTTTCATGCATATTTTGCTCTATAAAAATTTCGTTGTATATTTTAGTAATTAATTTTTAATAGGGTTAAAATTCAACATTTTAGGGTTTGTGATTTTTCTGAGACATGTCACATATTGATATATCTTAGATAAGTTTATTTCCTAGAAATAATTAGATTTGTAAATTATTATAATTATTTATTAAAAATATCACTTTATACAGTCATTATTTCATAAAATATTCTCAATGCATCAAAAAATTCCAAAAAAGGTTACAGTGCATTTATTTTAAATTTATTCACATCTTGGTCAAATTTCATAATTGTTGGATATAATTTGATTGATATTGATTTTCTAGTCCTTAAAATTAGCTTGTATTTTCATTTGCATATAAAAATTGAATTAAAAATAACAAAAATATTTCTCCTTAAAAATTGCATATGAAATTTGATACATATTAACCTATGTTGTTCCTTTGCCTCCTCTAGTTCGAACTTGGGACTTTCCCAAGTTAAAAAAATATAAAATTACTCAAATTAGTGGAATTAAATATTTAAGTGATTATTTCTTGATTGATTTCGATTACACGTTTAAAAAGAAATGATATTCATTTATTTTCACATGATTAATTCACACAATTTAAAGAGGGTAGCCCAGGAACAATCAACGAAGTGAATCAAAGGAGACAAAGATCCATCATCGGTCAAAGCAGCAGCACAACAACGTGACTATGACGACAATCCTCACTAGGGTTTAGAGTGCACGACCACTCTAAGGGAGAGAGGGCAAGTGTATAGAGATTGAGAGAGAGAGAGAGAGAGCTTGCAATTTGTTTTCTAAAATGAAGATCTAGGGTTGCCTCTTCTTTTATAATATTTTGGGTGTCCATGGATCACAATCCACGTGCAACAAAAAATCAATGGTTGAGATTTATTTGTATTTCTTTCAATGGTCATGATTTTTTTGTAAAAAATACAACAAAAATTAATTAATTAAATAATATATATTGAATAATCATCGATATAAATTTCAATCAAACCAAGATGCATTAAATGATTAGGAAAGGAGGCAAGCTCCTTCCTAATAAGAGGGAAGACAACCACATTGAATTAGGATAGGGTGGTCGTACAATCATCTTTCAAGAAGGATTGCTTTCTTTTCCAATTTAGTGAGATCATGTACCTTTATTTATTTACAATAATTTTTGATGTAAATTATTTCACAAAATTAATTTCAACTTAATTTGTGAAATACGAATCATGCCATTGGAAATTTGTGAATCAGATTCACAACCCAGAATAAAATGTAAATTACATTTTCAATTAATTGTTCAATGAGAATCCAATTCACATCCACATTTAAATCTAAATGTATTTTGCAAATAGCTCTCTTTTATATGATTGATTTAGATCATTTAATATCAATCGAAAATTTTATTAAATCAAATGGATCATAATTGGGTCGAGTTCGGGATTCCGATCCGGATGTCACATGAGGGTCGATTGGTTTTAAGAGGGAGATGTTCTTGTCTTGAGCAAGCTCCGAATGGTCAGGAAAGAGAAGGGAGGGTCACCATGAAGGTTGTCCCTCCAAAGGAGGGAGTGGTCTCTCGAGATGGTGACACTTAAGGAAGTAAATAAAAATTTACTCACTATGCATCACAAAAATGTGGAATATCCAACGAACCTTTTGCTAAATCAATGTCAGTTCATCGTATGAATTAGAAAATGTAGCACAATAATTTGTGCATTCAGAAATTATAAATTCCAAGGAAACATATTTCAAAGTCATTTTTGATATTCATTATGGATATAAGAGATATATTAAGGTTTCTTTTGACGTATGAGTTCCTAAACGAAGAAACCTCCCAAATCAAGTTCGATCCGCAGATATCTCTCTTGGGTGTGTAGATGAATCGTGCTGCTTCCTATGAACCCTGACGTTGACCAAGGCAACAAGAAGAGGTGTGTGTGAGATAGAGACTCTTAGGACTCTTCTATATCTCAAGCGGAATAGAATACTAAGGGACTATAGCTCTCCAAAATTATTGATCAAAATAGAGAGCCTTTCTCTCCTTTTATACTTACACCACACGTCTAACATGTGTGTTATAGTTCCTTGGATTCTAAATTAATGGCTTCGATCAAGTCCTAATTCAATAAGGATTATCTTATTTTTATCTCCAATTAATGTTAATTAATGAACAACAAAATAAGCAACAATTTTTGAGTCATAATTCAATTAAAACTCAAACAACTTGGTGCCTTGTACAACAACATTGTAGACACCCATGTTTACCGAAAAAACCAAGTTGTTGAAAAAATTATTTATCAACTAATTGACTTGATCATATTATTATCAATATTGGAGAATTATATAAATAATCCTTAAATCTTATGAGTCATATTCATGTGCAGAAAAATTAAATGTATATCCAATTTACATCTACATAAATAATGCAAATCAAATTCACACAATCTCATGCCTTGAAAATATTATGTAAATCTTATTTAAACAAATATTTATATGATCCATATTCATATATATATTAGTTATTGTGAATAATTATTTACATTAATTAATGTGTTATATATGTGAATCTTTTTTTTACAAAATTACCCTTATGCAATAATAACTATTAGGATAAATGGAGCCGCCCCTTGAGGGAGCTAACTTGGCTCCCTCAGCCATATTTTTTCCATTGTTTTTTTTTCAAATGAATCTATGAATTTTTATCACTATATACATATATTATGTCATTCAAGTTTCGTGCGAAACAGAGACTCCTATGGGCCTGTTTGGTTGCAGGGTTGGGCAGGGCCGGGTTGGGCTGGGTTGGGCTGGGTGACTAGTAATCTATGAGGAGGAAGTACCCTTGTGAATAGTAACCAGGGTTGGGCCAACCCTGCCAACCCTACAACCAAACAGGCCCTATGTCTTCCATCCACTCTGTCATTTTTTAACAGTCGTAAAATTGTTGATCGACTGATATAGATGGAGGATGCAGGAGTCTCTGTTTCGCACGAAACTTGAATGAAACAGTATATAGATATATTGATGAAAACCCATCATATTCATTTTTTAAAAAAATGTAAAAATGGGAAAAATGGAGGGGGGGAGCCAAGTTAGCTCCCCTAGGGGCAACTTTATTTACCCTAACTATTATTATTACAATATTGATATCTATGACTATGGTCATACTATAATTAGGACTATACAAATGCAAATACTTGGAGATAATGTCAAGGAAAACATACTATCCATGTATAGTGACTTGAAATTTGGATATCAATCCAATTTCTGCGTTTATATCATTTTAGCTTGAAATTGATACACTCTTATAAATTGAGCTTGAGTGGAACACTTCACACTATAAGTGAACTCCACAGAATGCAATCCACTCTATGTGATCTCAAATAAGTATCGATGAGATGAATCCATCTTCCTTGACCATTTTAAATCACAGTCCAAACCACTTGGGACTTAGAAATGAGTTGAATGAGCTTGTATACTTCCATTTCCAAGATCATTTATGTTTCCAACACGTAGACATTGAAATCGAATCTGGAAATTGGATTCAAATAAATTGTGAATTAATACAATTAAATCTCAAATAATTTAGCTAAATGAAACCACTAAAATCCATCCTATTTCATCACTACCTCAGAATGGAAGTATCATGGTAGATGATCTATTATGATAGATTTGACTCTGAGCATTCCCAATACCCATTCATTTTTCTCACTGGAAGGCTTTGATAACTTCGAAGTTTAAACCTTTGTTTGAGTGTATTCTTTGAAATATATCAATAGATTTCTCATTTTATAATCGAGCGATAGTATTAATCATATGCTTTCCAAAAGCATATATTAATATCTCGATAATCGCATTTATAATATATATAATTAATATGGATACTACTATCCACATTATTCATATCCATATCATGCATCTCAATAATATAAATCACATTTACATTATTCACATCCTTGGTAATTAAATAACATTTAATTATCTTGGATGATTCTCCTTATATGGCCAAATAATATGAATCAAATTCAAATCATTCATGACAATTGAATCGCATTTAACTATCAATTTTCCTCAATGCTCAGGCACATTATCAACAATGAAATTATTCTTGAACTCTTTCAAAAATAATGTGCTTTCCCACGGATACTTGGAGATAAGGACCAAGCGATTATATGTTCCACGATAGTGACAAGGATATTGAGATCTCATCTCAAATACAGATTTCGGGGACCTCTCATAGATTCTTTATTAAATCAAGGCCTTAAACATAATATTCTCATTATATATGAATCACATTCAGATCATTGTCCAACATTTACAATAAGATTAAGTTACTTCTCTACTAAGAGGAGTCACTAAAATCCAGACCTGTTTCATCACTCCTTTGTAATGGAAGCGTCAAGGTTATAGAATCATTTATGATCTCATCACCCTCATGTACTCATAATACATGTACATCATGTATACTGGAAGACCTACAATAAACTCAAAGTTTTAGATCTTATTTAGACTGTCTCCTTCAATTTTTTATCCTTAAGTTTCCCATTCGATCATTGGGAGTTGGTATCGATCATATACTTTCCAAAAACATATATCATACCTAGGTAGTGATCATATACTTTCCAAAAACATACATCAAATCTACAAATTCAGTAAAGCTTCCAAATAGAAACAACCGTACATAAAATTTGATTTCCAATATCTCATGAGTGAGCTCATGTAATCCGATTCAGTATTAAACATGTATGATCCCTTTGAGAGATCGTATTACTCATATACCCTTGTATGCACACCAGCTTGTTGGTGTGTAGACTAGACTAGGCCATCAACCTATCGGTCTTCTAAATGTACATACTTAGACATATGGCAACATGTATGTCTCTAGTTAGAGGATGCATGCATATATCATGATAACATACGACATAAGACTTTGTTAACTCGATCTCTCTAAGTCAACTCCTTGACCTAACTTATTTGACACCTCAAAATCTCTATTCCTATGTAGAGTACCTGCATTAAGTGGTCGATAAGATATCAACCAAAAGAGAAATGATTGACATTTCCTACTCAGGATGGATATCATCTCTTAATAATCATTTGACGATGCTTGATGAGTTCTCAATCTAATTCTTTAGATATTCATCCAAGAACCAGCCTCTATGATTCAATAATTAAATTAACACTTATATGATCATTAATATGACCATGGTATATTACCCAAATTGCACTAAGGTTCCTACTCCACAAATTAATTATTCTTCATTTCATATCAGAGAATAGTTTGCAATAACATTTATTGCATAATGGCTCATTGTGGGCTCACATGTCCAACAATCTCCCATTAGCCCAAATAGCCATTAATGGGCCAATCTTTAAACCCTCACACATATATGAAAGTCTTAAGGCATTTACCGTTAATGCCTTTTAGATTACTATCTATAAAGTCTTAAGTTCTTGAAGGTAAGATTTTTGAGATCACTATCTGAAAAATCTTGTCATCTTTCAAGATATTGTTTTTATTACTGCAATTAAGTGTTTTATCTACATAGTAGGATTACTCCTACTGCATGGTAAACATCTGACTTTTGTACACATCTAGTAGACACCAGGCTTCTAGTAACTGATGTACATGTGCAAGAAGTTTTGGCATTTACTTCCTCAACTCCTTGAGGTGACATACATTTAGATAGGTTAGTGCCATATTTTTAAGGGAAGGAAAAATTTATTGGGATTTTTCCAAAAAAATTGAACATGTCCAAGGCGTACTACTAATGTGATGGTCCCAACACCCTCTTCTATTTGTTTCTGAACATCTTCAGAACTAAGATCTAAGATGTATCCTTGAGATATTTTATCTCAAGGTATGGGACAACATATTATAAAATACTTATTATCATTTTTATATCATTCAAAATGATTAGGATATATCTTCATTTGACATGATGAACACAATTGCAATCCCACTAAGCTTCACACGATCCATCAAGATTTTGTATGAAATCATAACCTTTATAATTTCTGTAAATCTGATGTTTCGACTACTAGAAGCTTAATTGAGTCCACGATGGATTCTCTTACACACTTTGCCTTCTTCAACTATGAAGACTTGTGGCTACTTCATATGAATATCCTCAGTGAGAAATACATAGAGAAATGCAATCTTTACTTCCATCTTGAAGATGTCATAGTCAAGTTGTGTAACTACAGTTAGCAATACTCTGAAGGGTTTAAGAATGATCACTGAAGAACAAGTCTCATAGTAAGCGATGTCTTCTCTTTGTGTGTATCATGTAGATATGAGCTGTGTTGTGAAGGTCTCTACCTTCTCATCATGTTCCCTCATTTTTTTGAAGACCATTTACATCTAATGGCTTTTATCCCTATAGGTGGATCCTCGAGAGCATATACAACCCTTGTTTATGAAGTCTACTTTAAACTTTATTGCTAACTTCCATCTCTCCATGTCATGATCCGTGGAATCTTCACCATATGAAGTCTGATTATTGTCAGACTTAACTGACACATGGAATCCATCCTCATTCTCATTTGAAGAGGTATGGGTGTTTCATCTTTAATTATCCTTTTAGTTTATGATTTTATGAGCATCATTATCTTCTCAAGATTTCAATATTCAATGAGTTCCTTTACTTCATTTTCATCTTGATTCTCAAGAGAATCATCCTCTAAGAATCATATTATTAGAGATGAAATCTTTTAAGAATCTCAAGATCATAAAGTAGGTATCCGTGAAAGATATGGTAAGATCCTCAAGAGCTTCTTGGAATTGAGAAGATCACATCGCATACGATTGGGAGCGATTAGTCATACTTCTCGCTCAAGGTAGCAGAATTTAGAAAATTTTAACCCGATGAAACCGCAAGATCTAAAAATACTTCTCTAATCATTCGATCACAAAGCCAATAATTGTTTTTGGTTTAGATGAAATGATCTGAGAAGGGTTCTTAGATCATGTGATTTTATTGGATTAAAATTTTTTAAATTCTGCTACCCCGAGCAACTAGTACGACTAGTCACTCCCAATCTTATACTATGCAATCTTCACGCTTCCGTGATGATATTAGTGACCTTTGCATATCCCTCAAGTTGTATTAGAGCCATAGGTCGAAGGTCTGGGATATAATCCTTAAAACGAAGATGACTTGGGCATTTTTGGTTATGTGAACTTTCATCGCATGTTGTTCTCGCATCCCTATTTTGTGTGATTATTTCATCCTATTAAATGTGTTTAAACACAAAATTATCACTTGGATAATATTTTCCATTAAATAAGGAAATTATGGGTTTTGAGTGGGCATGATTTGAAGTATGATTTCTTAAGTTGTGATCATTTATTGAACATGTATCCACTATTTCGGGGATGACGAATCTTGACATATTTAAAGAGTTAATTATGGTTTTAAAACAACTAGAAATGTGCGACCTGTGCTTATGTTCCATTATAAATGAAATTATAAAACTTTGGAAACTTATTTTACAATATTTAGATTTAAATTGATTGAGATGTGACAATTTTAGTAAGTGAGGGTCACTACTGAAAATTACTTTCCTAATCAAGATCCTTGTGATTTCCATTCAATTAATTCATGAAAATTAATGGTAAATCTCTTGAAATAATTATTATTAAATATTTATGAAATATTTAATAATGATACTTATTTTTGAATGTCCATAATCAAAATGATAAGGTAATGATCTTGATCGATTCGGTTATAACGAACTTTCCAAGAAACATAGTTGGTAGAATAGGATTCAGGATTTGTTTAGCAAATCTCCTTATAATATTATAAAAAAGGTTTTGGTGAATATTATATATATTATAACTTCAGTTGAAAGACCTATTATCATCTAAAATACAAAATGATCAAAGTCGCATCCTGACCTGAGGCATATATGTTGTCTAGTCGGGGAGCAGTTGGGGTAGCAAGTTGCTCCGTGAGCAGACTGTCCCACTCCTATCGGTACTAGTCACAACATTACATAAGGAAAGGATAATGCTTGAAGTGGTCATGATGTATTTTCCTAAATATTAAGTTCGAATAATACATATTTGAGATAATACGATATTTTAGGTAGCAATAAAGAATGTTTGTTGGATATTAATTAGATTATTAAATAAATATTATTAGATTAATTGGAATCCAATTAAAATAAAACACTCTATTATGAATAGAATTGCAATTCCCTTGGAAGAATTAACTATGTGAATATGATTCATAATAATTGATTAGAATTTGAACATGATATGGATGATCACATAAGTGACATCCATGGTATCCTCATGTATACCATCGCATCGTATATGATTAGGAGCGACTAGTCATAGTAGTCGCTCGGAGCGGCAAAATTTAAAAAAATTTTAATCGATGAAACCTCATGATCCAATAACACTTCTCGGATCATTTCATCTAAAGCACAAAATTTGGTTTACCTCTTAAAGCGTGGTTGCGATCGAGCCTCTAAACAAAGAGACATCCTGTCTCAAGTCCTATCCGATGGATGAGACGCTTGCGAGCACGTTTATGAAATGCTTACTCCTCGTAATCCATGTTTATTATCCAAGAGACGAATCTCATGATTTCATCACATGAGATTCTGCGTCTTCTTCACGATTAAGGCACACAGAAGGAGACAGAGATCTACAAGTAGTTGAAGCAATAGCATGACATCATGGCAATGACGGTGTTCTTCTCTAGGTTAACATATGGACGGCCACATGTTGAGAGAAAAGGAGAGGCAGGACATGTAGAGAATGAGAGAGAGAGAGAGCATATGTTCATTGTCTCTTTTTGTAACTTGAAGAGCAAGGGGTGCCTCTTATATAGTATTTTGGGAGTCCATGAATCTCAATCCATGGACAACACAAAATTAATATATGATATTGATTTGTATTTTTTTCAATGACCATGATTTTGTTGTAAAAATACAAAAATAATTAATGTAATTTAATTTAATATATATTTAATAATTAATATACATTAATTTTAAATTAAATAAATTATCGATGGAGATAATTAGGAGAGAGGGAGACATCCGCCCATAAAAGGGGTGGATGGTCACCAAATCCTATTAGGAGTTGTGGCCGTCCATCCTCCCAATATGGAAGGGTGGACTCCTTCTCCTATTATCATGGAATCCAATATTCCATGATAATCTCAAACTTTTGCAACAACATTTTCTGCAAATTATTTCGCAAAAATAAATCCAATTTATTTTTTGAACATTGCAATCTTCTCTTTGGAAATTTGTGAATCACGTTTAGAAGCCAAAATAAAATGTGAATTGCATTTTCAATTACTTGTCCAATGTAAATCTAATTCATATCAACATTTAAATTGTAAATGATATTTACCAATAACTCTCAAAATATTTTAAATCACACTTATAATATAAATTATAAATGATATTTACCAATATCTCTCTATATTTTAAATCACATTTATATTATATATGATTAATATGGATAGTGCTATCCACATTATTCATGTCCATGATAATTAATTCACATTTAATCATATTGGATCTATGAATCACATTCATATTATTCACATCTTTGATAAATAAATCACATTTAATTATCTTAGATAATTCTCCTTATAATATGAATCAAATTCATATTATTCTTGATAATTAAATCACATTTAATTATCTATTTCTTAATGCTCAGATATATATATATATATCAACAGTAAAATTATCCTTGAGAACAGGGTAATTGTATGTTCGACATATAGTGACTTGGATATTGAGATCACATATCAAAACCAGATCACAGGGACCTTCCATATATGTTTGATTAAATTAGAACCATAAATATAATCTTCTCATCACATTTGAATCACATTCAGATCACTGTCCAACATTTGGACCAAGATTAAATTACTTCTCTACTGAGAGGAGTTACTATTATCCAGACATGTTTCATCACTCCCTCGGAATGGAAGCATCATGATTTACAATCGTTTATGATCACATCACCCTCATGTATTTCGAATACATGTACATCATGCATACTGAAAGACATACAATAAACCCGAAGTATTAGATCAATTTTACATTGTCTACTTCAGGGTTTCATCATTAAGTTTCTCATTTGATCATTGGGAGTCGATATCGATCACATAGTTTACAAAAGCATATATCATACCAAGGTGTTGATCATATAATTTCCAAAAGAATATATCAAACCATATAAATTCAGTCAAGCTTCTAAAATGAGATGACTATGCAAAAAATTTGAATCCAAATATCTCATGATTAAGCTCATGTCTTTCGGTGCAATTAATGAACCTGTATGATCCCTTTGAGAGAACATACTACTCATTTTCCCTTGCATGCACACAAACATGACGGTGTATAGACTTTGATTAGGTCATCAACCTATTGGTCTGCCAAATGTACATACTCAGACATATAGTAACACATCTATCTCCTGTCAGAGGATACGTGCCTATATCATGCCATCATACAACATAGGTCTTTGGTTATCTCAATATTGTTATGTCAACTCTTTGACCTAACTTATCTAACACCTCTGAATCTCTATTCCTATGCAAAGGACATGCATCAACAGGTCGATTAGATATCAGCCTTTATAGAAAGGATTGCCATCTCCTTCTCTAGCTGGAGTTCATCTCTTAACAATCATTTGACGATGCTTAATGATACTTCAATCTAACTCTTTAGATATTTATCCAAGAACCAGCCTCTATTATTCAACAATTGAATCAACCTTTGTATGATCATTAATGTGGCCATGATGCATAACCCTAATTGTACTAAGGGACCTATTATGCAAATTAGTTATTCTTCATTTCAGTTTAGGGAATGATATTTGCAATAACATTTATTGCATAATGTCTCACTGTGGGGTCACATGTGTAACAATCTCCCACTAGCCCAAAGAGCCATTAATGAGCTAAACTTTAAACCCACAATCATGTAACAATTATAGGCTATTTAGAGAATTTGCTAGGTAATCTGATTAGTCACTCTGTTCCGGAGAGACTATCCCAAGTCCTTTTTTGACACTTGCATATCCCCTAGTAACAGTGCACGCATCCAATACGAATGTTGCATCTTATGCAACCAATACTCAATTTTTTCAATTATAGTGTCCTTGACACTACAGCTCAATAATTATTATAACCAGTCTGTATTTTCCATTATCCTTATCACAATACCCTTATTGCCGGAGATCTCCATTTTCTAAGGTATCTATAGTTCAGACCTTTTTGGATCTCTATCCATAAAGTCCTAAGCTATTGAAGATAAGACTTAGAGATCATTGTATCTAAAGTCTTGTTATCTTTGAAGCTATTGTTATTACTTCAATCAAGTGTTTTATCTTCATAGCAGGATTAGTAACCATTACTACTCCCACTGCATGGTAGACATATGGCTTTTTTATACATCTAACATACATAGAGCTTCCATAGCTAATGACTAGGTCATGCAGCTTTGGCATTCACATCCTCAACTCTTTGAGGTGCTATCCCTTTAGACAGGTCATCACCATATTAACGGATGTGCCTGAGTGGTTATATTAATCGTACTCATTGTAGCACGACATTCAGTCAATTTATCACAATCGAGAAAAGATCTTTGTGAAGAGGACTCGATTTTCAATTTATATCACGGGCAAGTCCGAGGTCGAACATAGGGAGATAAAGGAACAACTTTGGGTTAATTTAGAATAATTAGGGCTAGGTTTTCAAAAGTGTATTTTTTACATTTTTAATGCAAAAATAATGCGAATGCAAAATGCGGGTAAATTAAATTAAAAAGAAAACACACAACTTAGTCAAATTAATTTTAATGTGAAATTAGTCCAATTTAGTCAAATCATATTTTCCCTAAAAACCTAATCTAGTTGTGAATGCAGAACACATTTTTTTGGAATTTTATGGATTAAAATGCAACAATGAAAAATACAAACTTTTTATAGGTTTCCACGTAATTTTTCACAGAAACAAAATGCAGAAGTTATGAAAATTTTACTAAAAGTTAAACATGATGCAATGAGACAACAATAATGTTTGCGGTTTTTTTAAAAGAAAGTAGAGTGGTTGTGAGGAGTTAATTTCTAATAAATCTACATTATCAATTTAACCAGAGAGCAAATTATCCCAAAATTATATTTTAAAAAGAAATCCAAAAGAGTTGGAATTTAGTAAAAATAATATGTATGGATTTAACTAAAAATAATTTACAAAAATCACTCTATAATTTATTTAAAGCATAAGACAACTCCAATTATGATGAAATTTAGACAGTAATTAAGTCATATTCCAAGGCATCATTTCTCATTTTTGAGGAATTTTCGGAGAACAATTAGTTAAATATGAATTTAAGAGCTCAAATTTTGTAATATATGAGCTTTTTCACTTAAACAATTTTAATTAATTATCCAAAACTCACAAAAACCAAATAAAAACTAGTTGCTCAAGATCATGACATTTTTCATTAAGATAAATTATGCAAAATAGTGTCCAAATTAACTCATGAATATAAGGGTATCCATGTAATTTTAAAAAATAAAAGTGATAATGAAAACTGTACACAGGGGCACTTTTGTAATTACAAAAACTTAACGACGAAATTATACAATTTTACAAAATAAAAAAATAAACAAATGACCTCCTCCTTAGTGCTTGCAGGTGGCTAGGTCTCGAGGTGGGTGGTACGAGGACCGCACGCGGTGGTGAGGAGGAGGAGTGTGGTGGTTGTGCTCTTAGCGGTGCTACTCTGGAGGGTTGCGGCGGAGGGGCTGTCGTATTAGGGAGTTGCTACAGTAGGGAGCCACATGTGGTGGCGCGTTGAAATTGGGAGGGGTTGTGCCTTTAGGCTGTAGTGGAGGGGTTGTGGCCGTGAACGGGCTAGCGACGAGCACATGTGGCAAAGATGGAGGGGATGACCGTGGTGATGGCCGATGGTGGCAGCTGGAAGGGGAAGGAGAGTGCCGACCACCTGTTGCTTCTTATTTTTTTTGTTGTTGTGTTTTGATTGATTTTTTAAATTTAATTTTTACATTTTTTAGGTAATGTAAATATGATGATATGGTGATGGTATGATATGATGAAGATGATGGAGGTGGAGTAGAACAAAAAGAGTTGTAGTAGTGGTGTGGTGATAAAAAAATGAGGAAAATAAAATCTACACCAATGAGAAAAAAGGGAAATTACCTACGATTGAAGTGGGCACCTATGGTATGCTCACGATAAGTACGGTCTTCACTCGAATCGCTAGTGAGCTATGAGTTCGAGCAGCATCGGGGGGCGACTGCGATGTTGGCTTGAATGCCAATGGATCTCATCGGAGAAGAAGCGAGCGTCCCTCTACTTTATTGTTCGTTGTCACTGAGACGGATGGTCAGACCTGTCTTCTCTCTCGCACAGAAATGAGGAGAATGAGATGTGTAAAAAGATAAGAAAATGGAGGTTAGAAAAGATGGTGGAATGGTGGAGTTGAATGGGAAGTTAGATGAAATGGTGGAGTTAAATGGAAGGTTAGATGGAGACTCGGTGGTTAATAGAAGAATATGGAAGTTAATGTAAAGAAATGATAAATAAAGAAAAGAAAAGAAAATAAAGTAGGCTACTAAAATAAAATAAAAACAAAGAGAAAAGATAGTGGAGAATTTATAAAAGTAAGCCCACAACTAAAACAAATAATACGTACATTTTTTAATTTTCTGACCTTATTTTTTATATTTTTAATATAAGATAAGGTAAAATAAAATACTAGAAATAAAATACAAAATGATTTTTTTTGGATTTTTTTAAATTAAGAAAAGTAAATAAAAAATGAGAAAAGAAAGATATGTACATTATATACAAAGTTACTTTGCCTTACTTTTAATAACAAAACATTTTTTAGATTTTTTAAATAATTGAATTTATCAAAATATATAATAAATAAATTAATAGAAAAATAAATAAATCCAAATTGTTAAATTTGTAGAAGAAAAATCAAAGTCACATCTATTACATTTTGTACAATATACAATGAGGTCCCAAAATCCAAATTTTGCAAACAAGCTTTGATTTTAATGAAACTACTTTCATTGGTTAGATAAATTTCCAAATAATCTTTAAAAGTGAGATTAGTAAATTTAGAGTTCATACGGAGCGGGAATTTAGCTGGGAATTTGGACTTTACGGCTTTCTCTCTTTGGGATCTAGGAGTATTTATTTGAGGTGAAATTCATTTTGTATTTTTGTATTTTTAATAAAAAAAGTCAGAGAAAGAATTAGCCAAAAAGGATTTGAAATGAATTTATTAAAAATATATGAAATTTGGGTTATTTATAGATGAAGAAACTCCTTCATTTTGTGGCTTTTTATTATTAATTTATATTATACAATATAATATATATTTATTACTGTGTTTTATTTACAAGAGTCATTTTTATTAATTTATTTATTTTATGGACATTTATTTGAGATTTTACTTAGGGATTTTGTTAAGATCATAATATCGAGATGATGAATCATAGATTCATCACCCCCTATACTTAAAACTTTGCTACTCTTCGAGAAAATAAAGAACGAATAAGTTGGATAAACCTCTTACTGTGCATGTGAATACAAGACTTGATTCGTTGAAGAACTCTCGATTTTAGAGATCCTAAAATTCTTAGTTGAACTAAGCTCTACTCGAAAGATATACAATATCCCTAATCATCATACTCTCTCTATATACATATATAATAGGGATATGGCTTTAAGTGTGGACTGCAGTTACAAGAGTAGAGTCGCAACTTCTCCCAAGATTCCAGTCCAAGAGACTCTCCTAAAAACCAAATACTCAACAGTAGCGAATAAACCATTTCTTGCATCCAATCCACCGTCTCTTTAGTTGTCAGACTTGAAAGTGTAGATGGAAAGTCAGATGATGGTGGGCATAGGATTCTGTCATTTTTTCTCTCCCTCTCATTGGAACAAGGATCCTCTCAAGTGCCTTATTAAATCATAATCAACACATGTATTTTTTTGGTTGTTGATCAGTATGTCTGTCAAGAGAAGTTGGAGTCGTTTGCACTTGTTTTCCTGGGAGTATACCAGGGTATGCCTTTTTCGAGTATCTAATATACCTTCTACACCCAAACTTGTAGCATTTACGATGCAGGGGTCCTTTTTGTGTGCTAGCCCGACTCCTGGTCCTAATAGAGGTGTAAATGTATCTTCAAGAGAAAGAGGGGACCTGATGGGAAAGTAGAGACTTTCAAATCACGACTCGTAGCAAAAGGCTACACGTAGAGAGAAGGCATAGACTACGATAAGACATTCTCTCCTATGGTATGCTTAAGTCCATCAGGTCACTGCTAGCTATAGCTACACATCTTGACTATGACATCTGGCAAATGGACGTCAAGACGACTTTTCTCAATGGATACCTCAAAGAGGATATCTATATGGAGCAACCGCAGGGCTTCATAACCGAGCATGGCAAAGTATGTAAGCTGAAGAAATCCATCTATTGGATCAAAGAAGTTTCTCGTAACTGGAACATCGGATTCGACGAAACCATAAAGAGTTATGATTTTGTGCAGAGTCCTGATGAATCGTGTGTATACAAGAAACTTAGTGGGAGCGCCATTGTGTTCATCATGCTTTATGTAGATGACATCCTTATCATAGGGAATGATACAGGTTTGATGACCAGTGTTAAGATTTGGCTATCCCATACCTTCGAGATGAAAGATCTTATAGAAGCATCTTACATCTTGGTTCTGACACTTTTCAAAAATCAAGAAAAGAAGATCTTGGGATTATCACAACATGGGTACATTAAGAAGATCTTGGCACATTTCCACATGTAGAACTCCAAGAAAGGTTTTCTCCCTTTAAGACATGGTATCCACCTATCTAAAAGGATGGGTTCTCAAAATGTTGAGTAATAGAAAGCCATGGCTGGATACGCCTACACATCGACTGTAGGAAAGCTTAATGTATGACATGATGTGCACGAGGCCAGATATCAACCATGTAGTGGGATTGGTAAGTCCTTACTAATCCTACTATGGATATCAACACTGGAATGCAATGAAGAATATCTTCAAGTATCTAAGACGGACACTAGATTACATCTTAGTTTATGGAGATGATGATCTCCAAGTCTTATGATACACAAATTGAGACTTCAAGTAAGATATTGATTATCGAAGGTCGACTTCAGTGTTTATGTTCTGTTGAAAGGTGGTTCTATGAGTTGGATATGCAAGAAGCAAGCCACTACAACTAATTCAACAACAAAAGCTGAATATATTGCCGCATCGGATGCTTCTATGGAGGATGTGTGGTTGCACAAGTTCATTTTGGAGTTTGGCATAGTTTTCTATGAACTTCCATACTGCTACTCTACAATAACACGGGATCCACAACTCTGACAAAGGAAACCTAAATGGCATCAAAAGAGCAAGCACATGGAAAGGAAATACCACTTCATTCGGGAGATTTAAAAGAGTGGTGACATCATCGTCACCAAGATGGCTACTGCCAACAACGTTGCTAATCTTCTTACCAAACCTTTGACACAAAAGATTTTCGATCAGCATGTAATGAGTATGGGTTTAAGGATTGTACCTAAATGGTTCTGAGGGCTAGTGGAAAATTATCGGCCATTTGAGCCCGAGGCAAACCAATCCTACAATAAATGTTTTTGTAATGCTTGATTTATTAATAAAATCTATTACTTTATTTCACTCTCTGACTGAGACTAAGTATATGAATGCACTATAAGGTCCCTTAGTATAGTTAGAGTTATGTACCATGGCTTCTTAATGGTCATAAAACTGTTAATTTAATAGTTGAATCATAGAAGCTGGTGCTTGGATGAATATCTAAAGAGTTATAATGGGGACTCATCGAGCACCATCAAATGATTGTTAAGAGATGATCTCTAGCCGAGTAGGAGATGGCAATGTGCAGGTCCTCTACATGGGTATAGAGATTCGGAGGTGTCAGATTAGTTAGGACAACAAGTTGACTTAATGATATCGAGATAAACAAAGTCCTATGTCGAACACTATCATGATATAGGACACATCCTCTGACCGGAGACATATGTATTGCTATATAACTGCGTATATACATTGGCCAACCGATAGGTTGATGGCCTAATCAAGGTCTATACACCATCAAGTTGATGTGTGTATGAGGACATATGAGTAATACGATCTCTCAAAGGGATCATACAGATTCACTTGTGAATTGGAAGACATGAGCTCACTCATAATGTATTGGGATTGATCAAATTCCATGCATGGTCATCTTTCTTTCGAAGCATGACAAGAATTTGTAGGTATGATATATGTTTTTCGGAAAGCATATGATCGATACTGACTCCCAATGACCGAATGAAAAATTTAATGATAAAAACGTAAAGATGACAGTGTAATTGATCTATATCTTCGGGTTTATTACAGATCCTCTAATATGCAAGATGTACAGGTATTAGGAATACCTGAGGGTGATGTGATCATAAATGATTGCATAATCATGATGTTCTATTCCGAGGGAGTGATGGAATAGGCGTGACTCCTCTTATTAGAGAAGTGATCTGATGTTAGTCTAAATGTTGGACATTTATCTGAATATGAGTTAGATGTAATGATAAGATTAGATCTACACCCATGATTCAATCAAGCATCTATTGAGGTTCTCGAGATTTGGATTTGAGATGTGATCTCAATATCCAAGTGACTATACATGGAACGTACAATTACCCCGTCCTTATCTCCAAGTATCCATGGAGAAAGCACATTATTCTTGAAAGAGTTAAAGAATAATTCCATTGTTAAATTATATCCAAGATTTGAGAAATGGATAATTAAATGTGATTTAATTACCATGAATGACGTGAATTCGATTCATATTATTTAGATGCATGAGAATGATGATCCAACATAAATAAATGCGATTTAATTATTATGGATAAGAATAATGTGGACAGAACTATCCATATTATTCATATATATATATATATACATATTATAAATACGATTTATATTATATAATAGAGAGTTATTTGTAAATAATATTTACAATTTAAATTCTGATGTGAATTGGATTCACATTGGACAATTAATTGAAAATGTAATTTACATTTTATTTTGGGTTGTATTATGATTGACAAATTTCCAATGGCATGATTGCAATGTTCACCAAATAAATTGGATGTATTTTTGTGAAATAATTCACAACAAAAGTCGTTGCAAATATTGGAGATACACATGAGATGTACATCTCATGTAATAGGATGGAGGAGTCATCCTTCCATATGAAGAGGGTGGACGACCACCCTCTCCTTCTGGAAGTTGGTGGTCGTCCACCCTTTCTATTTGGAAGGAGGCTTGACTTCTTCCTAATTCTCCAAGAAAGATTTATTTAATAAAATTAAATTATATTGATAAATATTCAATATATTTAATTTAACTTAAATTAATTGTTGTTGTAGTTTTATAACGAAATCATGACCATTAAAAGAAACACAAATAAAAGTGAGTCATTAGATTTGTGTCGTCCATGGATTGAGATCCATGGACTCCCAGAATATTATAAAAGGAGACACACTCCTTGGTTTTATAGGGAGACACTCAACCACATCTCTCTCTCACATCTCATGTCAACTCTCTCTCTCTCTCTCTCTAAGTGGTCGTCCACTTGAAAACCCTAGAGAGATCACCATCATTGCCACACTGTTATTCAACCGCCTCGACTGCTCATGAATCTCCATCTCCTTCGGTACTTCGTGATCTTGGAAAAGGTGATATATCTCAGGTAACAAGATCAAGGAATTTTCTGCTTAGATCAACATTTTGGATTGCGAGAAGCACGTGGCTCATCACCACACTCGCATGCGTCTCTTCTATCAGATCAGACTTGAGACGGGAGATCCCTTACTTTTGAGACTTTGATCGCAATCATGCTCCAAGAGGTAATCCTTATTATTGTATGTGGTTTGATGAAATGATCCAATAAGTGTTCTTGGATCATGTGGTTTCATCATTTAAATATAATTTTTAAAATTTCGCCGCATCATGCAACTAGCATGACTAGTTTCCCTAGATAGTATACGATACAATCTTCACGCTTCCGTGACGTGCTTGAGGATTTTTCCCATATCTTTAAATCATAACATTTATAATTTCATCAAATCTAATGTTCCAACTACTAGAAGCTTATTTGTGTCCCTAGGTGGAGTCCCTTAGCTTGCACACATTACATTTGTCATCCATGAAGCCTTGGGGTTACTTTATATGAATATCTTTAGTGAGGAATTCATAGAGGAATGCAATATTGACTTCCATCTTGAAGGTGTCATAGTCAAGTTGTGCATCTATAGTTAGCAACAATTTGATGTATTTAAGCATGGCCACTGAAAAGCAAGTCTCATCGCAAGCGTTGTCTTCTCTTTGTGTGTATCTTGTGGATACAAGCAGTCCTCTGAAGGTTTCTACGTTCTCATCAGTTTCCCCCTTTTTCTTGAAGATCCATTCACATCTAACAGGTTTTATCCTTATAGGTGGATCCTCGAGGGTCCATATACAACACTCGTATATGAAGTCTACTTTAGACTTTATTGCTAACATCCATCTCTCCATGTCATGATCCTTAGAAACTTCATCATATGAAGTCAGATCACTATCAAGCTTGATTGACACATAGAAATCATACCCTTTAGGTTGTCTCACTACCCTCACACTAATTTGAAGAGGTATGAGTGTTTCATCTTTAATTGTCCTTATAGTTTTCAATTTCAGGATTCTCGCTAACTTCTCAAGATTCAATGAGTCCCTTTACTTCAATTTCATATTGATTTTGAAGAAAGTCATTCTCTTAGAATCATATTCTTATAGATGAAATATTTTAAGAATCTCAAGCTCATAAAGTAGGTATTTAATACCATCCTTTATATTACTAATGTAAAATGTACTCTCTGGTGCTAGATTCCAGCTTACATGTATCCATGTCATTGTTATGGACCAAGAAACCCTAAATCCTCAAGTGTGTAACACTAAGTTAGGTTCTAAACAATAGCTTATGAGGTTTTTGGGGTTTATATTTGCATGGAATGTTATTAGGGATATATATAACAGTCTCTACTACATATATACCTGGAAACTGAGAGGTAATTATGCTAATAGTCATCATTCATCAAATCATGTCATACATGATCTAATTGTATCTCCATATAGCTCTGTTGAGTTAAGATGTACTAGGAGGTGTGAGATAAGAATGATATTCATTTCTCCATACGGTATTCATTGAATTTATCTAATAGGTACTTGCTACCTTGGTTAGATAAAATTCATTTCATCTTCCTTTAAATTTTGGTTCTAACCCAAAATTGTGAAATCTTTGAACATTTAAAAGGTTTCTAAGGTGAAGGGAAGAAATATCTTATCATAAATAGTCATCAATAGATATCAATATGTTAAATAATCATTATGATATAGACGATCCACATATATTAATATGTACGATATCTTGAATACCTTGGTACCTAACATCATTCCTAGAGAATGGTGCATTAGACATATTTACTTTGAATACAATATTCACAAGTATGTAAGATTTGAAACTTTAGGCAGTCTAAAGTTTCTTCTCTCACTAGTTTATTGATCTCATCAATAAATATATTTGCATGGCTTGCTACCAAATCTTTGTCAAATGATCTTTTATCCTCCCATTGATCTTTTGAGATTTGAATTTTCAATATTAAGAAATGTTAATGAATAGGATAAGTTACCTTGATGTATGTTATTTGCTGATGATATTGTGTTAATTGACAACACTAGAGATGGAGTAAATGAAAAGCTTGAGTTCCGGAGACATGAGTTGGAGACTAAAGGATTTTGTATAAGTAGGGCTAATACGGAATATATGGAGTGCACCTTTGATGGAAGCAATGGTGAAGGAATCGAGGTGAAGATTGGTGACGATAACATTCAGAAGAGATATTCCTTTAGATATATGGGATCTATTCTGCAACATGATAAGGAATATGACGGACATGTTACTAATAGAATAAATGCAGGCTGGCTAAAGTGGAGAGGAACCTCTACTATTCTCTGTGATAACAAAATTCCTTTAAAAATTAAAGGAAAATTTTACAAAGAAGTTGTGAGACCTGCTATGCTTTATGGATCTGAACATTGGCCTGTGAACCATAGACATGTGCAAAGAATGAATGTAGCAAAAATGAAAATGCTAAGGTGGATGTGTTGACACACACGTAAAGATCAGATTCGGAAAGATGCAATCAAAAAGAAAGTTGGTGTAGCTCCGATAGAGGATAAGATTCAAGAAAACCACTTAAGATGGTTTGGACATTTTCAAAGAAGATCAGCTGATGCTCCAGTTAGGAGATGCGAGTGTTGGGATGTTGAGCCGACTAAGAGAGGGTGATGATGACCTAAGAAGTGTTGGAAAGAGACCATATGAAGGGATCTTAGTTTTGTGCATATAAGCTCGGAATTGACCCAAGATAGATTTGAATGGAGGCAAAGAATCCATGTAGCCGACCCTACTTAATTATGGGAAAAGGATTTGTTGTTGTAAGAAACGTTAATGACCCATTCATTATTTTTCTAATTTGTTAGAGTCCTCTAGATGTTATATTACTATCTGAAATATATCCATCATAACTCTTTATGTCAGGTCTATTCCATAATGCATGTTTATTTTTAACATTTAGAACAAAACAATGAATCTATTTTAATATCTAGTTCATAGAGACATTCTCTAAGACTAAGGGCTCTCCCACTGAAAATATGCACTCTATCTATCAAATGAAGACTGTTGCAACAAATGCATCAACCTCTATATGGATGACTAATAAACCTTAAGATCAAATTTTCTAGACTTCTAAAACATATGCAACCAGTTACAAGTATTATTACAAGAATGATGCAAAATTAGACTCTGATCTTATCTAATAAGCAAGTCAATTCAACGATTATATGTAGACGTAGATTATGTCCATGCACTATCTGAGTCCTTCTCTAAGAATCCTAAATAGTAAAGATAATCATACAATCAATACATCAGCTTGTTGAAATATTGACATTCATCCAACTCTTTGGATGCCATATGTGTGGAAATTTCAGAAGTACACTCAACTCCATGACTTTCCTTCTCATTTGGGTTAGACCCATGCTTCCACTTCGCTTCCTTTACTTACAAATACCATTTCTTAAGACCAAGAATCTCTTATGATTTTCAACATTTATATATGCTTCATTAAATTCATATAATAGGAATATTATGAAGTTTCATGAAAGAATAAAGTATAGATAGAAGAATGATGACACTTATCATCTAGATTCATATTAACTCTTAAAGACTTGGTTCAGGAAGGTACTCAAACATTTTGAGTATATCCACCATTCTACATAATGCAGTGAACCATGTCATTCATGATTAAATGTTGAGAGTACACATGTTTGCCAAAACATCTTCTTAGATTTTATAAGGATTTTCGATAATTACGATCATCATCGACATGATACTTCCAAAACAATTCGATGAGAGATCAAGACTACAGAAATACAAATCCAAGGTTGTTGTCCTATTGTCTATATAATAATCATTACTCATTATTATGAGGAAACTTGCACATTGGAACTACATACATTATGTGTCCAATTGCAAGTACAATATCTTAATGATGAATCCAATTCATGATAATTTTATTGGTTATTATTGAATATAATTGTGAGAGGGTTTAATGTAGGTTATCCGAAATAATACAATTTGCATAAATACATATTTTTCTTTGACTAAGGATTTTATATCAAAGTTTTCTGGCCTTGTCAACTATGAAAGTTCATTCCCTTATTCACTTTCAAAGTAAGAGATATACTTACCATTATATATCAAGTAAGATCCAGGATCTCCTTCTTAACTTTGTTACATACCAAAAATATGAGAACTTGTAACTCATATAAAAATAAGCAGAAACCCATTTCACCTTAGAATCCAACTTACATTTCCTAATTCAGTCATTGACAACTGGGCCCACCACCCTAAGGCAATGTTGACCCGTCGTTTTAAAAGGTGAAAATATATTTTGCAAAGACAATACAATATATAGTAGATATAGTTGAGATATAATAGAAGTGGTACAATATAAGAATGGACAAAAAGAAAAGCGAGCAACGTGCTCGAACACATAAAAATAAATCAAATCAAGATGATATTCAAAAATAAAACCAAATAAGACAAGGAGATGAAAATATGTGAAAAATATAACAAAAATACGTTAGGTAGTAGAGAAGTTACCCTAGAAAAATCATCACAAAATAATGTCTAGATAATGTCCAAATGGTGTCTACAGTATAGTGGTATACATGCAAAGAAAAAGAAAAAGTTATATGCAAATGAGTCCCTGGTAAGGGATTAAAATGTAAAGAAAGATTTTTTTTTGCAATTAGGTACCTACATGGGGTCCTAAATGTGAATAGTAGAAACTTGGTTGCATGAAAGAAACTATGGAACTTGATGGGCCTCTAGTGCAATTTCTACATAGATGCACTTTAAATGACTGAGATTAGATGGAAGCTTTAGATCTGGTCTGCTCATTCACGACATGTGGTGGAAATCTACACATTCTAGAGACAAGGAGTGTTCTTCCTCAAATGAAGAACAAGACATTAACGACTTTGAAATCGACAGTGATTGGGTCAACCTGGACGACAATGCGACTGATCGGTGGGACTCCAACCGGGCCAGAAGAGGACACCTCCGATTTTAAGCTCTCATGCAATAGGAAAGGTCGAGGAAGATGAAGCCGAACACTGATGATTCTCAATTTTATCACCTTTATTCTTTCATTTTGGTGTTAAATCTCTATCTAAATGCATGTATAAATCATTAATTTGTAAAAAAATAAGCACTTTATAATTCACATAGAATACTATATAAAATACTACACAAAATATTATATTTACTCCCAAAATAAAGAATAAAGAAGAGAAAAGAAAAATAATGCGGTGTCAAAGACTCTAAGTTACCCTAGACCTCGAGATCTAGTCATCATGATGACTTGATCGACAAGGAATAAAGTCGCTTGAGATAGGGCAAAGAAACTATATAGAAAACCATACAAAATTGTATTTTGGGACCCATTTTATTTTAGTATTTTTATACCTCAAATCAATAAACCCTCAACATAAACACTGTACATAAAAATACAAAGAAAAATACAAAATTGATTTCATTGAAAAATAATACACACTGTACCTGGGACACACAGGATAAAAATCCATACAGAAAACTCTGCAGACATGTATCTGAAGGTTATGGAGAAAACCTTAAGCGCACCACATAAGCATGAAGGTTGCATCATAAGCGATCGGGAGCGACTAACCGTACTAGTTGCTCTAGGCAACATAATTCAAAATTTTTAAACGATGAAACCACATGATCCGAGAATACTTATCAAATCATTTATCTAAACCACATATAAAAAACATGGATACCTCTCGAAGCATGATTGAGATCTAAACATATTTGTATCATAGACGATCAGGAGCGACGACCATCTGTCTCAAATCTGACCCGACAGAGAAGATGCTTGTGAATGTAATGAAGAAACTCGTCCTTCTCACAATTCAAAATGTTTGATCCAAGCAACAGATCTCCCAATTTTGTCCCAAGAAATATGATGTCATTTTAACATACTGGAAGCACTGAGGAAAATGAGGATCTACGAGCGATCGAAGCAATAACACGACGACATAACAACGATGACGATCCTCTCTAGGTCACAAAGCGGATGGTCACTTTAGAGAGAGAGGGGGAGTGTATGATGATGAGAAAGAGAGTGAGAGAAAGAGAGATAACTTGTGAATTATATGATGTAAAACAAAAGCTAGGGTTGCCTCTTCTTTTAGAGTCCCCGGATCACAATACATGGACAACATAAATCCAATGGTTGAGACTTATTTGTATTTCTTTCAATGGCCACGATGTTGTTGTAAAAACACAACAATAGCTAATTTAATTTAATATATTGAATAAATCATTAATATAAATTAATTTATTCAAATCAATATTCCATGAAGGATTAGAAAGGATGCATGCCTCCTTCCAATCAAGGGAGGACAACCACCTTGACTCTAAATCAGGTGTGGTCATCCATCCAACCATTATGGAAGAGGCTTCCGTCTTCGTATTATATGAGATATCATATCTCATATAATCCTTCATTATATGCAACAACTTTTATTATATATTATTTCAAAATAACAATTCCAAAATATTTTGTGAAATTTCAATCATGCCATTAAAAATTTGTGAATCGTATTCACATATGCAAAATAAAATGTAAATTGCATTTTCAATTAATAGTCCAATGTGAATCCAATTCACACCAACATTTAATTTGTAAATACTATTTACAAATAGCTCTCTCCGATATATTATAAATCACATTTATAATATGTACAATTAATATGGATAGTACTATCCACATTATTCATATGCATGGTAAATAAATCACATTTAATTATATCAGATCACCAATTACATAAATAATACAATCACATTCACAGTATTCAGGATAACTAAATAACATTTAATTATCAAATTCTCAATGCTCAGATATACATTTCATCATTGGAACTATTCCTTAACTCCTTCAAGAATAATGCTCTTTCTCCACGGATACTTGGAGATAAGGGCATGGAGTTGTATGTTCTACATATAATGACTTGGATATTGATATCATATCTCAAATCCAATTCTTAGGGACCTCTCATAGATGCTTCATTAAATCCAAGTCGTAGACCTAATCTTCTCATTTCATGTGAATCTCATTCAGATTAATGTCCAACATTTGTACTAAGATTAGATAACTTCTCTAACTGGAGGAGTCACTAAAATACAAACCTATTTTGTCCCTCGAAATGGAAGTGTCATGGTTATACAATCGGTTATGATCACATCACTCTCAAGTATTCCTAATACATGTACGTTATGTATACTGGAAGACCTAAAATAAACCCCAAGTTATAGATTACACTATCTTCTTCAGGGTTTTATCATTAAGTTTCTCATTCGGTCATAGGGAGTAGGTTTCGATCATATACTTTTCCAAAATCATATATCATACCCACATATTCTTGTCATGCTTCCAAAGCAAGATGACCATGCATGTAATTTGATTGGTCCCAATACATCATGAGTGAGCTTATGTCTTCCGATTCACAAGTAAACTTGTATGATCCCTTTGAGAGATTGTATTATTTATATGCCCTTGTATGCATACCAACTAGCTGGTGTATAGACCTCTATTTAGCCATCAACCTATCGGTCTACCAAATGTACATACTCATACATATAGAAATACATATGTGTCCGATCATAGGATGCTTTCATATATTGTGACATATTTACGATGTAGGTCTTGGTTATCTTGTTCTCATTAAGTTAACTCTTGGACCTAACTTATCTGACACCTTCGAATATCTATTCCTATGTAGAGGACCTGCATCAAGGGATTGGTCAGATATTAACCTCTAAAAAAGGATTGACATCTCCTTCTCAAGCTGGAGATCATTTCTTAATAATCACTTGACAATGCTTGATGAGTACTAAATACAATTCCTAAAATATTCATCCAAATACCAGCCTCTATGATTCAACCATTGAATCAATGACGACATGATCATTAAAAGGGCAATGGTGCATATCCTTAATTGTACTAAGGGTCCTTATAGTGTATTCATTCATTTAATCTCTGATCGGAAGTGAAATAAATCAATAACTTTTATTGATATATCAAAGATTATAATACCATTTATTGGTTATCCTTGGCCTCACAAGGCTAAGAATCATCCACTAGCCCTCAAAACTATTCAGGTACAATTCTTAAACCCATACTCATTACATGTTGATCGAAAACTTTTTGTGTAAAAGGTTTGGTAAGGGGATCATCAACATTGCCGGCGAAGGCCACCTTGGTAATGATGATGTCACCATGCTTTTAAATCTCTAGAATGATGCAGTATTTCCTGCCTACATGCTTGCTTTTTTGATGCCATCTAGGTTCCTTCGTGTGAGATATGGATCTCTTGTTATCTTGGAGTAGACGGATGGGAGTATCAGAGGAAACTACATTAAGCTCTAAGAAGAACTTGTTCAACCACACCACTTCTTTTGCAACATCCAATGTGGCAATGTACTCGATTTCTGTTGTTGAATCTGCTATAGTGTCTTGCTTCTTGCTTCTCCAGCTTGCTACACCACAGTCTAACATGAACACAAACCATGATATAGACTTTATCAATATAATATTGAAAGTCATAATCTGTGTATCTTAAGACTTGGAGATCACCATTTCCATAGAACATGATATAATCTTGTGTCCTTCTTAGATACTTAAAGATGTTATTCACTGCATTCTAATGTTTCTCTCCATAGAAGGATTGACAATGGCTTACCATTCCCACTACATTGTAGATATCTGACATTGTACACATCATGACGTACATTAAGCTTCCGATAGTTGATGCATTGGGGCATCCAGTCGTGGCTTTCTTATACTCAACACTTTGAGGAGCCACCCTTTAGATAGATGTATACCTTGTCTTATGGTAAGGAAAACTTTTTTTTGAAATTCTCCATATGAAAGCATTACAAGATCTTTTTAATGTACCCATGTTGTAACAGTCCCAAAATCCTCTTTTCTATTTTTCTGAATAGCTTCAAACCCAAGATATAAGAGGCTTCCCCAAGATCTTTCATCTTGAAGTTATGGGATAGCCAAATCTTAACACTGGTCATCATCCCTTTATCAATGATAAGGATGAAATCTACGTATAGCATGATGAACACAATGGCACTCCCAATAAGCTTCATGTACACACACGATTTATCAGGATTCTGAACAAAATCATAATACATTATGATTTTGTTGAATATGATGTTCTAGCTACGAGAAGCTTGTTTGAGCCCATAAATGGATTTCTTCAGCTTGCATACTTTTCCTTCCTCGGTTATGAAGCCCAGGGGTTGCTCCATATAGATATCCTCGTCTAAGTATCCATTGAGAAAAGCTGTCTTGACATCCATATGCCAGATGTCATAGTTAAGATATGCTCTTATAGCTTGCAGTGCTCTGATGAACTTACACATGGACATAGGAGAGAATGTATCATCTATCGATGACTTCTCTCTGTGTAAATCTTTGCTACTAGTTGTGCCTTGAAGGTCTCTACTTTCCCATCAAGCACCATTTTTCTCTTGAAGATCCATTTACACCCAATGGATTTTACCCCTCTAGATGGATCTTCTGGAGTCCATACACCGACATGGAGTCTTTTTCAAACTTCATTGCTAGCATCCATCGATCCATGTCATGATCGGTGAGTGCTTCATCAAATGGATCTGGATGATTGTCAATTTCTCCTGATACATGGAATTCATACCTTTTAGGTGGTGCAACATCCCTCAAACTCCTTTGAAGAGGTACGGGTGCTACATCTTCATTTACTTCTTCAGTTTCTGGTACAGGAAGCTTAGTATCCTTTGGGAATTCTATGGGTTCCTTTATTTCATTTTGTCTTGACTCTTAAGGAAGTCATCCTCCACAAGTTTTACATCTCTAGATATGAATATCTTATGAGTCTCGGGGCCATAAAGTTGGTATATAATACCATCCTTAACGTACCCAATCAAGTAGCACTCTCAAGTTTTATATTCCATCTTACTTGTATCCACATTTTTGCATGGACCAAGCAACCCCAAATCCTCAATTGTCTCAAACTAGGTTTGGTTCCATACCGAAACTCCTTAGGGGTTTTAGGTATACACTTGGTAGGACTCTTATTCATGATATGTATTGTAATCTCTACTACATATGCCTAGAAACAAAGTGGTAAGTGTGATTTAGTCATCATTGAATGGACCATGTCCATGATGGTCCTATTGTGTCTTTCAGCAACACCATTAAGTTGGGGAGTTCCAGGAGGAGTGAGATTGGGGATAATGCCTCTCTCATTAAGGTATTCTTTAAATTAATTTAAGAGGTACACGCCACCTCAGTCATATCGAATCCATTTATTCCTCCTATCTATTTTCTTCTCAACCAAAGCCATGAACTCTTTGAACTTTTCAAAGATTTCATATTTATGAGATAATAGTAAGATAAACTCATATCGTGAATGGTCATTAATAACCATCAAATAATATCAATATTTATTTCGAGTTGTGGTACTTAAGGGACAGATATATCGGTATGTATTAGGTTAAGAATACCCTCGTATCTTGTAACCTTGTTACAAAAAGACATCCTAGTCATTCTACCTCAATTAAAACGTTCACATGTAAGAAAAGTTTGGACCGGTAGAAAATCCAAGGGTCCATCCTTTATCAATCTATTAATCCTATAAACAGATAAATGACCATCTTTAATGCCAAATCATGTTTGAATGATTTTTTCCTCTTTGGTTCTTTTAGGATTTTTATCAGTGGTAGTAACATTCATGACATTTTCATAAATGCACAATTCGTATAGTCCACCATAAGTCAAAACACTATCTGCAAGATATTTATCATAGTGATTTATGAAAAGTTTATTGAAGCAAAAACGAATATCAATTTCTAACTTAAATACATATATAAGGTTCCTTCTGACATCTGGAACATAAAGATACTCTTTACATAGTAGAACACTTACACTATATAATGATAGTCTGCAAGTCCTAATGGCGATTGCTGCAATAGTTGCATCAGATCCCATCCATATAACTATCTACCCTTCATCAAGACTCCTAGTTCCTTGAAATAGATGTAACAAATTACATACATGAATAGAAGCACCATAATCAAATCCCATCCGGATGACTTATCTTCCCTTCATCAAGATTCTTACTGAAATAGATGCAACAAATTGTATTCATAAATAGATGCACTAGAATCAATGATCCAACTACCTTCTCGTCCTACGAGAAAATTGGTTTCAATGATGAAAGTAGATTTTATTTCCGTTGGGGCTTTACCTTTATCTACATAATTAAGGTACACTAGGCAGTTACGCTTCCAGTGTCTCGACTTCTTTCAGTAATGACAGACATCGGCTTTCTCGATGCCATCAGTGTGGAAGCACTAGAAGATGAGATAAATGAAGGATACAGGTAAAATCCTCAAGCGCATCATGGAAGCATGATGATCACATCGAATGTGATCGGGAGCGACTAGTCGCACTAGTTGCTCTGGGCAGCGGAAATTAAAATTTTCTATGTAACGAAACCACATGATCCAAGAACGCTTCTTGGATCGTTTTGTATAAACCACAAACAAGTAATAGGATTACCTCTTGATGTGTGGTTGCGATCGAGTCTCTAAACAAAGAGACCTCCTGTCTCAAGTCCGATCTGACGGAGGAGACGCTTGCGAGCGCATGGATGAGATGTATGCTTCTCGCAATCCATGTTGATGATCCAAGCCACAGATCTCCTGATCTCGACAAACGAGATACGATGTCTTCTTTACGATCAAGGCACACCGAAGTAGACGGAGATCCACAAGCATATAATCAGGCAGCATATCAACGACGGTGCGGCGATGGAGGATCTCTCTAGGACATCCATGGTGGACGGCCACATGAGAGATGGAGAGAATGGGTGTGCAGAGAGAAAAGAGAGAGAGAGCATTTATTAATCATATCACCTGAAGGGCAATGGATGCCTCTTCTTATATAGGGTTTTGGATGTCCATGGATCCTAATCCATGGACAACACACAATCAATGGTTGAGATTGATTTGTGTTTCTTTCAATTGCTATGATCTTGTTGTAAAAACACAACAACAATTAATTTAATTTAATTTAATTTAATATATGTTGATAAATCAATATATTTAAATTCAAATCAAATCAATTAATTATCCTTGGAGATAATGAGGAGATAAACCATATCCCGTAAAAGGGGGGATGGCTACCAACATCTCACGAGATCTCATTATCTCATGAGATACATTATCTCATGATATCTCTCGGATTTACAACAACAATTGTTATAAATTATTTCACAAAAATAGTTCATAATTATCTTGTGAAATATTGCAATCATGCCATTGGAAAAATGTGAATCACAATCACATCCCAAAACAAAATGTAAATTATGTTTTAATTAATCATCCAATGTGAATCCAATTCACATCAATAATTAATTAACAAATATAAATCACAAATAGCTATATCTTATATATTATAAATCACATTTATAATATATATGATTAATATGGATAGTACTATCCATATTATTCATATCCATAATAATTAAATCGCATTTAATCATCTTGTCTCTCTATTCTCATGTGACAAAATAATATGAATCACATTCACATTATTCACATCTTTGCCAATTAAATCACATGTAATTATCTCAGATAACTCTCCTTATAATATGAATCAAATTTATATTATCCATGATAATTAAATCACATTTAATTATCAATTTTCTCGATGCGTGTATACATATATCAACAATGAAATTATCCATGAACTCTTTCAAGGATAATGTGCTTTCTCTGCGGATACTTGGAGATAAGGATAGGGCGATTGTATTATTCCACGTATAGTGACTTGGATATTGAGATCACATCTCAAATCCAGATCCCGGGTCTCTCATATATGCTTGATTTAATCAAGACTGCAAATCTAATCTTCTCATTGCATCTGAATTACATTCTGATTAATGTTCAACATTTGGACCAAGATCAGATTACTCCTCTACTAGGAGGAGTCACTAAAATCCAGACCCGTTTCATCACTCCCTAGGAATGCAAGCGTCATGGTTATACAATCGTTTATGATCACATCACCCTCAGGTATTCCCAACACCTATACATCCTGCATACTGGAAGACTCAGAATAAACTCGAAGTATTAGATCAACTCTACATTGTCTACTTCAGAGTTCTATCAGTAAGTTTCTCATTTGATCATTGGGAGTCGGTACCGATCATATACTTTCCAAAAGCATATATCATACCTAGGTCTTGATCATTTACTTTCCAAAAGTATATATCAAACCTACAAATTCAATCAAGCTTCCAAAGTAAGACGACCGTGTACGGAATTTGATTCTTCCCAATATCTCATGAGTGAGCACATGTCTTCCGATTCAGCAGTGAACCTGTATGATCCCTTTGAGAGATCGTATTACTCGTATGCCTTTATATGCACACCAGCACGTCGGTGTATAGACCTTGGTTAGGTCGTCAACCTATTGGTCTGCCAAATGTACATACCCTGATATATAGTAGCACATCTGTCTCCGGTCAGAGGATGCATGCCTATATCCTGACATCATACGACACAGGACTTTGGTTATCTCGATCTCGTTAAGTCAACTCTTTGACCTAACTAATCTGACAGCTCTGAATCTCTATTCCTATGCAGAGGACCTGCATCAAGAGGTCGGTCAGATATCAACCTATGTGAGAAAGGATTGCCATCTCCTACTCAGGCTGGAGATCATCTCTTAACAATCATTTGACGGTACTTGATGAGTCCTCAATCTAACCCTTTAGATATTCATCCAAGCACCACCCTCTATGATTCAATAATTGAATCAACAGTTGTATGATCATTAAGATAGCCATGGTACATAACCCTAATTGTACTAAAGGACATATTATGCAAATTAGTTATTCTTCATTTCAGATCAAGGAATGATATTTGCAATAACATTTATTGCATAATGGCTCGCACGTGGGCTCGCATGTTTAACAATCTCCCGCTAGCCCAAAGAGCCATTAATGGGCCAATCATTTAAACCCACACTCATGTGATAATCATAGGCTATTTAAGATAGCTAGGTAAGCTGATCAGTCACTCTGTTCCCAAGAGACTATGCCTAGTCCATTTACGACACTTGCATATCCCCAGCAATAGCGCTCGCATCCAATGCGAATGTTGCATTTTATACAACCAATACTCAATCTTGTTAAAGCAGTTATAGTGTCCTTGACACGATTGCTCAATTATTATAAATCGTATTTCATTAATCCTTATCAGATTACCTTTATTTCTGGAGATCTCTATCTCATAAGGCATCTACAGTTAAGACCCTTATAGATCTCTATCTATAAAGTCTTATGTTTTTGAAGATAAGACTTTGAGATTACTATCTCGAAAAATCTTGTAATCTATGAAGATTTTGTTATTACTGCAATCAAGTGTTTTTTCTCTCCATAGTAGGATTAGCAACACTTTACTACTCCCATTGCATGGCAGATATCTGGCTTTTGTACACATCTAGCATACACTCAGCTTCTCGTAACTGATGCACAAGTGCAAGCAGTTCTAGCATTCACTTACCTTAACTCTTTGATGTATTATCCCTTTTGATAGATCAGTACCAAATCTTAGGGGAAGGAAGCCTTTCTTGAAGTTTCCAAGAATGGAATATGTCCAAGGCGTACTACAAATGTGATGGTCCCAATACCCTCTTCTCTTTGCTTCTGAACAACTTCAGAACTAATATGTAAGAGGTATCCTTGAAATCATATTTCAAGATATGGAATAGCCAGTCTATAAAACACTTATTGTCGTCCTTATATCATTTTAAAATGATTAGGATATTATCTACATTTAGCATGATGGACATAATGGCACTACCACTAAACTTCACATGGTTCATCAAGATTCTATCTGAAATTATAACATTTATAATTTCATCAAATCTTATGTTCCAATTATAAGAAGCTTATTTGAGTCCATAGATGGATTTCTTTAGCTTGCACATCTTTCTTTCCTCAACCATGAAGCCATGGGGCTACATCATGTGAATATCCTCAGAGAGGAATGCAATCTTGACATCCATCTTGAAGATGTCAAAGTCAAATTGTGTAGCTACAATGAGCAATAATTCGATGGGTTTAAGCATGGTTACTGAATAGCAAGTCTCATTGCAAGCAATGTCTTCCCTTCTAGTGTGTAGCTCATGGCTGCGAACCGTGCTTTGAAGGTCTCTACCTTCTCATCATGTTCCCTTTATCTTGAAGATCCATTTACACCTTAATGGGTCTTACCCTTGTAGGTGGATCCTCGAGGGTCCATATATAACACTTGTATATGAAGTCTACTTTAGACTTTATTGCTAAAATCCATCTTTCCTTGTTATGATCCTCAGGAGCTTCATCACATGAAGTCTGATCATTGTCAGACTTAACTAACACATGGAATACATCCTCAAACTCATTTGAAGAGGTATTAGTGTTTCATCTTTGATTGTCCTTTTAGTTCTTGATTTCAGGAACCTCATTATCTTCTCAAAATTCAATGAGTTCCTTCACTTAATTTTCATCTTGATTCTAAAGAGTCCCAATCCTCTAAGAATCACATTCTCAAAGATGAGATCTTTTAAGAATCTCAGGGTCATAAAGTAGGTATCCAATACCATCCTTTATATTCCTAATGAAGTAGCACTCTCTAGTGCTCAATTCTAGCTTACTTGCATGGAATCTTATTAAGGATATATAATGTAGTCTCTACTACATATATCCTGGAAACTAACAGGTAATTATGCTAAAAAATCATCACTGATCAAATCATGTCACACATGATCCAATTGCATCTCCCAAAAACTCTATAGAGTTTAGGTTTATTATGAGGAGTGAGATAGAAATGATATCCATATCTCCATAAGGTATTCTTTGAATTTTATCTAGCAGGTACAAGCTACCTAGGTTAGATCAAATTCATTTCATCTTTCTTCAAACTTTGGTTCTAAACCAAAATTGTGAAATCTTTGAACATTTCAAAGGTTTCATAGGTGAAGATAAGAAATCTCATATCATACATACTCATCAATAGATATCACATATCCATAATGTTTATTATGATATAGATGATCCACATACACCAATATGTATGAGATCTTGAATACCTCGACATCTAACACCATTCCCAAAGAAGGGTGTATTGGACACATTACTTTGAATACTATATTCATAAGTATGTAAGATTTGAATTTTTTAGACATTCTAAAGTTTCATATCTTACTAGTACATTGATCTCATCAACAGACACATGTCCAAAACTTGGTGCCAGATCATTGTCAAATGATCTTCATCCTCCTATTGATCTTTTAAGGTTTAATTTCAATATTAGAAATCTTAATGAACCATTCATTAATTTTCTAATTTTGTGGAGTCCATTATATCTGAAATATATCCATCATAACTCTTTATGATAATTCTATCTCAGAATTCATGTTTATTTCCAACATGTAGAAACAAACAATGAGTGTATTCTAATATCTAGGTCATAGAGACATTCTCTAAGACTAAGGCTCTCCCACTGAAATTTAGAATTCTATCAATCCAGCAGAGATTGTTGCAACAATGTCATCAATATCCATGTGGATAACTATAAACCTTAAGATCAAATTTTCCAATCTTCTAAAACATATGCAACCCATTGCAAGTGTTGTTAGAAGATTGAGATACAATTATAAGACTTTATCTTATTCAATAAGAAAGTCAATATCAATGATTTATGTAGATTATTCTTATGCTCTATCCGAGTCCTTCTCTAAGGATTCTAGATAGATTTGATAGTCATAATATCAACACATCAGCTTATTGCAGTGTTGGCATTCATCCAACTCATAGGATGTCATATGGAAGTCATAGAAGTACGGTCAACTCTTTGACTATCCTTCTCATCTTGGGTATGACCCATGCTTCCACTGCGCTCCCTTTATCTATAAACAACCATTGCTTAAGACTAAGGATCTCTTATGTTGAATTCAAATAGAATCCAATGTAAGAGCATTTCAACATTTATACATGCTTCATTAAATTCATATAATATGAATATTATGAAGCTTCATGAATGACTAGAGTATAGACAATATAATGATGACACTCTTCATGTCTACATCTATCTAGACTCTTAAAACATTGGTTTAGGTAGGAATTCAAACATTTTGAATACATCATCTCTTTCGAGCTACCATTCTGCATAATGCAGAGAACCATGTCATTCATGATTAAATGTCTAGAACACATATGTAAGCCAAAACATCTTCTTTGATTTTATAAGGATTATTCGACAATTACGATCACCATCGACATGTCACTTCCAAAGTACACTCTATGAAAGATCAAGACTATAGAGGCATACGAACCCTAAGGTGATGTCTTATTTAATTGTCATACCTCATTATGCTGAGGAAACTTGCACAATGCAACCACATGCATTATGTGTCCAACTGCAAGCACAATATCTGGATCATGAGTCCGATCCATGATATTATATGGGTTATTATTGATTATAACATTGAGTGGGTTTAATGAAGGATTATCTGAAATGAGAAATTTGCATGTGTATATATATATATACATATTTTACTTTGATTTAGGAGTTTTTATATCAAAGTTGTCTTGCCTCGTCAACACTGAAAGTTCATTCCATTAATCACTTTCAATGTAAGAGATATACCTACCATTATATCTCAAGCATGATCTGGGATCTCCTTCCTTATCTTTGTCGCATCCCAATAATATGAGAACTTGTGACTCCGATAAAAAGAAGCGGGAACACATTCCACCTTGCAAGTCCAACTTGCATCTCCCAATTCGGTCTTTAACATCCGGGCCCACTATCCCTAAGTTGATGTTGACCCGTCATTAATTGAACCAACCATCAACAAGCTTAATACTCGCTATACGCAATCCAATATCACCCCATACGGCCTTACTCTTTCGAGAAGCGAAGAGTCCGATCCAAATGGATTGTTGCAAGAGATGTCACTTTGGACAGGCGTCTCCTACATACAATATCTGGCGACAGAACCCTTCGCCTTGACGGGAGACCATGGATGTCACTTATGTGATCCTCAATATCGTACTCAAATTCTAATTAATCATCATGAATCACATTCATTATGATCAATTCTTCCAAAAGAAATACAACATCTATTTATAATAGAGTTTCTTATTTTTAATTGGATTCCAATTAATCTAATCATATTAAATTAATGATCCAATTAATATCCAACAAACATTCTTAGTTGTTACTTGAATCATGGTATTATCTCAAATACGTATTAGTTTTTAATAATTAGAAATACATCATGATTTCTTAAGCATTTTTCCAACCCTACCCGCTGTCATGGTCAGTACCGACAGGAGTGGTACATACCACACACGGCGCAACATGCTACCCCAACGCCCCCCGACTGGGCACCATATCCGCCTCGGGAAAGGATAATGCAAAATATATCACTTTGTACTTGAGATGATCATCGGTTTTTCAATCGAAATTATACCATATAATGATAATCAAAACCATTTTTATTATATTATAAATAGATTTTCTAAACAAATCCCCAATACTATTCAAGAAACAAGGTTTTTCATGTAAAAGTTGTTCTACAACTATTGTAGGATAAACTAGAGTTTTCATGAAAAATAATGTTTGTTGGAAATTTCACATTAACCAATTGTGATCAAGATCAACTATCTTATCACTTTGATCAATGCAATGTCATTCAAGGAAATAATTATCATGTTTAAATATTTCACAAATATTTATCAATAATCAGTTCATAAATTTAATAATTAATTTTCATTAATTTATTTGAATGACAATCACAAGGTCCATGATCAAGTTTGTTAATTTCCAGCAGTGGCCCCTACTCACTAAAATCAACATAACTCGATCAATTTAAATCCAATTAATGAAAACAAAATTTATTTTGTTCTCTACTTTGATTTAAAACAGAATCCAAGTGATAATTATGCCTTTTCATGCATTTAGGATATGTAATTAACTCTTTAATTATGTCACTAACCATCATTCCCGAAACAGTGGATATATGGTTATTAAAAATATCATAACTTGAGTTATCGGATTCCAAATTATGCAAACTCAAATCCTACTATTTTCTTAATTAACGGGGAACATTATACACTTTAAATTCCGTGTTTAAATGATTTAAATAGGGCCGAAATTTTATCACAAGACAAGGATGCGAAAATTGAAATGCTAAAATTTTTACAACCCCTATCGAGCCCAAATCTTCGTAGGTTCATGGATCTCATACAAAACCTTCGACAACGTGGCTCTAATACCACTTGAAGGATACAGGTAAAATCCTAAAGCGCATTACGGAAGCTTGATGATCGCATCGAATGCGATCGGGAGCGACTAGTCGCACTAGTCGCTCTAGGCAGCGGAAATTAAAATTTTCTATGTGATGAAACCACATGATCCAAGAACGCTTCTCGGACCGTTTTGTCTAAACCACAAACAAGTAATAGGATTACCTCTTGAAGTGTGGTTGCAATCGAGTCTCTAAACAAAGAGACCTCCTGTCTCAAGTCCGATCTGACGGAGGAGACGCTTGCGAGCGCGTGGATGAGACGTGTGCTTCTCGCAATCCATGTTGATGATCCAAGCCACAGATCTCCTGATCTCGACAAAAGAGATACGGCGTATTATTCACGAGCATGGCATTCCGAAGTAGACGGAGATTCACGAGCAAACAATCCGCAGTATAACAACGACGGTGCAGCGATGGAGGATCTCTCTAGGTCATCCATGGTGGACGACCACATGAGAGATAGAGAGAATGAGCGTGTAGAGAGAAAAGAGAGAGAGAGAGAGAGAGAGAGAGAGATACAGAGAGAGAGAGAGAGAGAATTTATTAATCATATCACCAGAAGAGCAATGGATGTCTCTTCTTATATAGGGTTTTGGGAGTCCATGGATCCCAATCCATTGACAACACACAATCAATGGTTGAGATTGATTTGTGTTTCTTTCAATGGCTATGATCTTGTTGTAAAAGCTCAAAAACAATTAATTTAATTTAATTTATATTATATTGATAAATCAATATATTTAAATTCAAATCAAACCAACTAATTATCCTTGGAGATAATGAGGACATAAACCATATCCCGTAAAAAAGGGGGATGGCTACCAACATCTCATGAGATCTCATTATCTCATGAGATACATTATCTCATGATATCTCCAGGATTTACAACAACAATTGTTGTAAATTATTTCACAAAAATAGTCCATAATTATGTTTGAAATATTGCAATCATGCCATTGGAAAAATGTGAATCACATTCACATCCCAAACAAAATGTAAATTATATTTTAATTAATCATCCAATGTGAATCCATTTCACATCAATAATGAACTAGCAAATATAAATCACAAATAACTCTCTCTTATATATTATAAATCAAATTTTAATATATATATATGATTAATATGGATAGTACTATCCATATTATTCATATCCATGATAATTTAATCGTATTTAATCACCTTGGATCTCTATTATCATGTGACAAAATAGTATGAATTACATTCACACTATTCACATCTTTGATAATTAAATCACATTTAATTATCTCAGATAACTCTCTTAATATGAATCAAATTCATATTATCCATGGTAATTGAATCACATTTAATTATCAATTTTCTCGATGCTTGGATATATATATATATATATATCAACAATGAAATTATCCATGAACTCTTTCAAGGATAATGTGCTATCTCCGCGGATACTTGGAGATAAGGATAGGGCGATTATATTGTTCAACGTATAGGGACTTGGATATTGAGATCACATCTCAAATCCAGATCTCGGGCCTCCCATAGATGCTTGATGAAATCAAGACCGCAAATCTAATCTTCTCATTGCATCTGAATCACATTCAGATCAATGTCCAACATTTGGACCAAGATCAGATTACTTCTCTACTAAGAGGAGTCGCTAAAATCCAGACCCGTTTCATCACTCCCTATGAATGGAAGCATCATGGTTATACAATCGTTATGATCACATCACCCTCAGGTATTCCAAACACCTATACATCCTGCATACCGGAAGACTCAGAATAAACCCAAAGTATTAGATCAACTTTACACTGTCTACTTCAGGGTTATATCAATAAGTTTCTCATTTGATCATTGGGAGCCAGTACCGATCATATACTTTACAAAAGCATATATCATACCTAGGTCTTGATCATATACTTTCCAAAAGTATATATCAACCCTACAAATTCAGTCAAGCTTCCAAAGCGAGAGGACCGTGCACGAAATTTGATTCTTCCTAATATCTCATGAGTGAGCTCATGTCTTCCGGTTCAGTAGTGAACCTGTATGATCCCTTTGAAAGATTGTATTACTCATATGCTCTTATGTGCACACCGACGTGCTGGTGTATAGACTTTGGTTAGGTCATCAACCTATTGGTCTGCCAAATGCACATGCTCATACATATAACACATCTGTCTCCGGTCAGAGGATGCGCGCCTATATCGTGACAGCATAGGACCTAAGACTTTGGTTATCTCGATCTCGTTAAGTCAACTCTTTGACCTAAGTAATCTGACACCTCCGAATCTCTATTCCTATGCAGAGGACCTGCATCAAGAAGACGGTCAGATATCATCCCATGTGAGAAAGGATTGCTATCTCCTACTCAGAATGGAGATCATCTCTTAACAATCATTTGACAGTACTTGATGAGTCCTCAATCTAACCCTTTAGATATTCATCCTAGCACTAGCCACTATGATTCAATAATTGAATCAACAGTTGTGTGATCATTAAAATAGCCATGGTACATAACCCTAATTTTACTAAGGGACCTGTTATGCAAATTAGTTATTCTTCATTTCATATCAGGGAATGATATTTGCAATAACATTTATTGCATAATGGCTTGCCGTGGGCTCGCATGTCCAACAACACCTTTACTTTTCTTCTTCTTCTTCTAGGTCGGACCCTTTCGAGACGCTTGCTTCTGACCGCACTCCCCTTTGACATGTGCAACTACTGCACTACTAGAGGGATTTTTCTTTCTTCATATGTTTTCTGTAGACTTTAATGAAGCCATGTGTTCATTGTTAGATAATCTCATTTTATTCATATAGTACGACACCACAAAATTGGTGAAAGACTTGGGGAGAGATAATAGAATGAATTAAGACTATATGTCTACATCCTTCTCAACGACGAGAGTCTCCAGCTTCGAGAGGTAACCAAATATTTTGATGACATGATTTCGGACCGACGTCCCTTCCTTCATTTTGCTGCAAATAAAATCTTTCATGACATTATAACGATGTGTGTGGTTTACCTCACTGAACATCTCTTTCATATTATGCATTATATCCTGGAAAGAGTCCATATCCACATGTTGCTTCTACAACACATTAAACAAGGATCCTAGAATATAACACCAAGACAATGTATGCTCTTCATCATATCATTGAACTTGGTTTCTTCCGATGTCTTAGGATTTGCATACTTGTCCTTAGACAACACATAAGAAATGTAGTCTGCAGAAAGGACAAGATCCAAATTATGGATCCAATATGAGTAATTGGTTTGGTCAACTGGTTGACCTCCAAGAGCCTACTAAGTGAGTTCATCGACTTCATTGTCTGAAATTAAGAATGCAATATTAAAAATATAAATAAATATACATTAAATGTTAAATTCTTTGATTAAGGGTTTTTAATCAAATTAGTCTTACCTTTTCAACTCTGAAAATTCATTTCCTTGGTCATTTTCAATGTAAAAGATATACTTACCACTATATCTCTAGCAAGAACTGGGATCTTCTTTTCTATCTTTGTTAATTCCAATAATACGAGAAACTGTAACTCAGGTAAAAGGAATAAGGAACATATTCCATCTTACAAGTCCAACTTGTATTTCCTAATTCAGTCTTTAACACCTTGGCCCACCACCAATAAGGTGATGTTGACCTGTCATTAATTGAACTAACCATCAACATGATTAGAATTTGCTATGTGCAATCTAATATTACCCCAATAATACAAGGAACCGATATTGGAGTCACTATGCTTACGAACTTACTGTTTCAAGAAGCAAAGAGTCCGATCCATGTGTGCTTGTATGCATGAGCTTTAACTTCAGATAGGTATCTCCTACATGCAATCCATGGCCATGGAACCCTTCGCCTTGACGGGAGAAAATAGATGATACTTATGTGATCCTCCATATCATTCAAATTTTAATTAATTATTATGAATCATTCATAATTATTTTTTCCAAGGGAAAAACTCTATTCATAATAGAGTGTTTAATTGGATCTAATTAATTTAGACATATTAAATCAATCACCAACCCAATTCAATCAACCAACATAATTAGGTTTTACTTGATATTACTATATAGTATACACCATAATAAGTTTGTATTATTTTGTATTTTAATAATTAGAGTACAACTTGACTTATGCATATTATTCATTCCTCAAAAATGGATCCAACTAGTACACTCTAGCTTTGCTGGGAGGGAGTATTTCCTTGACATGTATGGTGCTAATTATTAAACTAAGTCAGCATACCCAGACTAGATATATTCACCATTCTGACTGAGAATAATGCAAAATAATGCTAATGTAGTTGCAACTTTATCGATCAGCTTGGATTATCGACATTATACGATATAATAATCACTCAAAAATATTAGTCATCTTAAAACATTTTTCAGATCCTAAAATTTCTAAGCATATCAAGCAATCATGTTTTGCATGTAAAGATTGTCCTATAACTATTATAGAAAAATTTGGGTTTTCATGAAATACACATTCAATGACTAATGATGTTTAATAAATTATTTTCATAATTAATAAGCATCATAATTAATCAAGAATAAGTCATAATTTCCATTGCATAACACATTAAGTAAAGATATTTGATGACCCAATCATCATCCGACCCATATCCATTAAATATGGAATATCTGGGGCAAACGGAGTTGGAATCGCATGAAATAAATTAGAGTGGTTTGCTGGTTTGATTATCTACTTAATCCAATGTTTATTTAATATTTTATGATGAAAAAAGAAATTAAATTTAATTTTTTAACATATCTGTAAATACATGCAAAAACAATTTCGTGGTGGGATCTCTTCGAATCATAGTTATGCACTTATGGTACCAATAATAGGTTATTTTTTTGGAATATATTTAGAAATTCAAAATTAAATTTTAAAAACCAAAAAATACTCCCAAATATTGCACAAATAGTATTTTTTATTGTAGCGAAAATCAATTTGAATCTTGCATCCAATGTAAAAGCAATGAGTCTCGTGTATCCGAATCACAAACCTTGTTTGCCTAGGGTTTTAGATCACTTGAAGGTTATGGAGAAAACCCTAAGCACATCATGGAAGCATGAAGATCACATCATATGCAATTGAGAACGATTAGTCATACTAGTTGCTCAGGGCATCGAAATTTAAAAAATGTAAACTATGAAACCACATGATCCTAGAATACTTATCGAATCATTTCATATAAATCACATAGAAGATATAGGAATACCTCTTGAGGTGTGGTTTCCATCAAAGCCTCTAAAGCAAGAGACCACCAGTCTCAAGTCCGATCCAACAGAGGAGATGCTTGTGAGCACGTTATTGAAACGTGTCCTTGTCACAATCCGAGATGTTTATCCAAGTGACAAATCTCCTGATTTTGTCACATGAAATGCAAGGGTTTCTTCATGTATCAGAAGCACTAAGGAAGACAAAAATCCAAAATTGGTCGAAACAGCAACATGACAACGTATCGATGATGATATTCCTATCTAGATCATAAAGTGGACGACCACTTTCAAGAGAGAGTGGGGGTGTGTATGATGATGAGAAAAAGAGAGAGCTTGTGAATTATATAATGTAAAAGAAGAGATATAGTTGCCTCTTCTTTTATCATTTTTTGGGAGTTTATGGATCACAATCCATGGACAACACAAATCCAGTGTTTGAGATTAATTTGTGTTTCTTTCAATGGCCATGATTTTGTTGTAAAGATACAATAAAATTTAATTTAATTTAAATAAATATATATTGAATAAATCATCAATATAAATTCATTTAATCAAATTAATATTACATGATGGATTAGAAAGGAGGCAAGCCTCCTTCCAATTAAGGGAGAACGAACACCTTGACTCCTAAATCAAGTGTGGTCATCTACCCTTCCATTACAGAAGGGGGCTTCCTTCTTACTATTATTTGAGATCTCATATCTTATATAATCCTTCATTATATACAACAACTTTTATAGTATAATATTTCACAAAATAATTCCAAATGTTTTTGTCATGCCATTGGAAATTTGTGAATAATATTCATACACCCAAAATAAAATACAAATTGTATTTTCAATTAATTGTCCGATGTGAATCCAATTCACATCAATATTTAATTGTAAATACATTTTACAAATAGCTCTTTGTAATATATTATAAATCACATTTATAATATATGTGATTAATATGGATAGCCATGTCCATATTATTCATATCCATGATAATTAAATCACAATTGATTATATTGGATCATCATTTACCCAAATAATATGTATCACATTCACATTATTCATGACAATTAAATCACACTTAATTATAAAATTCTCAATGCTCATATATACATATCATAAATGGAATTATTCTTGAACTACTTCCAGAATAATGTGCTTTCTCCGTTGATACTTGGCGATAAGGATAGAGCGATTGTACATTCCACGTATATTGACTTGGATATTGAGATCATATATTAAATCCAAATCTTGGGGACCTCTGATAGATGCTTGATTAAATCAAAGCCGTAGATCTAATCTTATCATTACATATAAATCTCATTCAGATCAATGTGAAAGATATGGAAAGATCCTTACGAGCATCATGGAGGCATGAAGATCACATCATATGCGAATGGAGCAACTAGTGGCACTAATTGCTCGGTGTAGCGAGATTTTAAAATTTTAAATGATGAAACCAAATGATCCAAGAACATTTCTTGGATCGTTTCATTAAACCACGTACAAGATCAAGGATTATATCTTGAAGTGTGGTTGTCATCGTAGTCTCTAATGTAAGAGACCTCACGTCTAAAGTCTGATCTGACTCGAGAGACGCTTGCGAGCGTGGTGATGAATCGCATGCTTCTCGCAATCCAAAGAATTGGCCCAAGTGGTGAATCTCCTAATCTTATATCATGATATTAAACATCTTATTCATGAGCAAGGCACAACAAAGGAGTCAGAGATCCACGAGTAGTCGAGTCGTAGGCACAACGTCGTAGTGACGACGACGGTCTCTCAAGGGTTTCTAAGTAGACGACCACTTAGAAAGAGATGGCGTGTGAGATGAGAGACCCCTTTTAATTGTTGTTTCTAAATAAGAGATAGGTCTGCCTCTCCTTATATGATATTTTGGGAGTCCATGGATCTCAATTCATGGACAACACAAATCCATGGTTTAGAGTGATTTTTGTTTCTTTAAGTGGACATGATTTGTTGTAAAAAACAACAGTAATTAATTTAAATAAACTGAATATATATTCAGTAATAAATAATATAAATTATTTCCCAATTAAATAAATGATAGCCTGAATGAAGATCGATCTTCGAGAAAACCAAAGATCCCTGAAGTTGTTCGAACAAATCATCGATATGCAGTAATGGATAATAGTTCTTCATCGTTTTCTTGTCCAGCTGCCTGTAATCTATGCATAATCTCATGGATCCATCCTTCTTCTTGATGAATAATACTGGAGCACCCCAAGGTGAAATTCTCGGCCTCATGAATCCCAAGTCAAGTAACTCTTCTAATTGCACCTTCAGCTCTCTCAACTCAGCTGGTGCCATGTTATAAGGTGCCATTGAGATCGGTTGTGTATCTAGTAGCAAGGTAATCTCGAACTCGATCTCTCTCATGAGGTAGTACTAGTATCTCATTAGGTAACACATCTAGGTAGTCTGATACTACGAGATATCATGTGCCATCGGCTCATGATCAGATACTTCTCGAACAAATGCTAGATAGGAATCGCAACCCTAATCAAATAGTCGTTAAGCTCACAACACTGAAATGTACTCCATTGTGGAGTCATCTATAGTATCCTCAAAGTGAACTCGGGTAAATCTGGAATCATTAAGACAGTTGTCTTCTTAAAACAACCAACAGGTGCTTGATGAGCGAATAACCAATCCATGCCGAAAATCAAGTCAAACGCATCAAGCTATAGGAGTAGACAATCTGCGATCATCTCGTGACTTCCAATCAGTATGGGCAAGTGCCTGACTATCAGGGAAATGACGAAGAATTGGCAACATGGCCCTCAGATGTGATATGGAGAAGAGAGAGTCTCTGGACTCTACCTAAAGAAGATAGTAGCCTAAAAGCAAGGAAAGTATGTGTCATACCAGAATCAAACAAAACATGGAAAGGTCAACCCAAGACTGAGACCATACCTTTCACCACATTAGCTGCTAAACGTGTCTTCTTGTCGGTCACTGTGTGTAGCTGATACTGCCTTGTTGGTGCGGTATTAGAACCAGCCACACTATGTGTCTGTCTTTGTTGCTGCCTCCTGAAGTTGGAGTTCCTGCCACAGAAACTTCCTGAACGTTGTGCTTGAGGTTGTGACTGTGAAGGTTGTGGTTGAGGCTCACCAGATCTCTGGGGACACTGATGTCGGTAATGTCCCCACTCATGGCACAAGTAGCATCGGACTGGCCAGGTAGGAGGAGTGATCATGTCTGTGCTCCAAACTGGTCCTGTTGGTAGTCTATCTGCTTTGTGCGACCCATATGGTCGAGCGGAATCTTTGCCACGTACAGCAAGTGCTCCTCCCAAGGTAGTCGATGGAGATGAGTGAGCACTGTTTGAGAATGTTTAACCTATAAGACAGAATCACCTAGCTGACCTTTGGTGCTGAAATGGTCGACAAACCGACTCAAAAGATTGTTGTGGTCTATGTGCTTCTCCAAATGAGCTCCCAAATCGTCACTCTCGGATATCATCAAACTTCTCCGTTGCGTTTGTAGCCTCAGAGATGGAAGTGATGTGTGATCCAGCCAGCTTCTCATGCACCTCTTTCCTCATGCCTCTAATGAACTTTTCCAGATTCTCCTCTGGAAATGCGCCAGCTGCTGGTGTATGTCGAGACAACTCAGTGTATTTGACGAAGTAGTCTCTATCTTTCATCCATTCATGACGATGCTCTGCAAATAAATAGTAATGGGATTCCTTACACTTCGCAGAAAAGAAGTGGGACATGAACCTCGTCTCAAAATCATCCCATGTAGGCTCTCAGCCCAACTTAGATAATACGGCATCCCACCATCTCTCAGTAAAATCTGTCAGTGAGTACTCCATGAAAGATAGAAACGTGTCTCTTGGCATGCAAATCATTCTCAACACCTTCGTCACCCTCTTGAGCCACTGCTCAGCAACATCTGACGTACCGGTGCCATCGAACATGGTTACATTGGCCCACTGGTAAGAAGTGAAAACTGACTGGTACGTATGGATAGTAGAGTACTCATGTGCATCCTCATCTACAAAGTCAACATGATCCTGCTCCCTGTCAAAGTCTGCATCCTCAGCTCCATGCTCTGGTATCTCCTTAAGTGGATCATCGAAATGAGGTTGTTGCACCTCGACTGACTGAGGTTGGTCCTGTCTGGTCCCATCCTGAGATGGATGGTATGTGAAATATCATAGCTCCTCAAATCTCATCTCTATATCAGCCTGTCAGTCTACAATCTCAGTCTGTTGTGCCAGAATCTGGCCCTGCTAGCCTCTCACAGCAGCTTGCTGCTGCTGAAGATCAGTGAGAGCGGTCAATATGTGTGCTAGCTGGCTAGTCGTCTTATGTCTTGATCGGGATGCCATGGCTCTGCAAGAGAACAACATTTAGTCATAAAAATACCATTCGTAGATACATATTATATATGATTTTTCTCTTCTTGGTATATAATATTAAAATTATTGAAATTGGTGGCATATGTGGTGATTGAATTCGAATGTCATATTTCCCTTCTCGGACTCACGACAAGCTGGAAGATCGTCGCTATCCTAAATCTTAATGTGATCGGAATTGTAAAACTACGAATGTGTGTATTAGGGTACCACGACTTTGATAACAAACCGTGAACCTCCTCGGATCCGGGTGCCTGTTTCCGCTACATTCGCATTATTTCATTCACATGACATCGCTTTAAGTGAAATTTTGGGGAAAAATTTTTACGCTAAAGCTACGTATGACATTCACATTCAAGTAACATTGTATCACCACAGAATAACAAACCAACAAGAGCCACCAATTTTTATTTTCATTAATTTTCTTATATAAATTTACAACATGTATATGAAGCTGACGGTACTTTCACATATCCCGACATCACATCGAAAAGGAAATAACATCTATAATATAGTGCAAAAGTTGCAACAAAAGAAGCTGAACCAAAAGAGATCGTACCGTCTAGTATATTCTTGATCTTCTGATGTCATCAACAGCTAATGAGCAGCAGGCTATTTTCCTGCCAAAACATGTTAGGAAGAAGAGGTATCAGCGAGCGCTGGTACACCCATGATTCATATAAAATAAGCAGGCTTTTAATATGGATACAAAACAAACAAGTAGAAAGGCATAACAATCAAAAGTTGCAACTACTTCTTTTAGAAAGAGGTTTTCACGCTACAGTGATGTATGCTTAAAGTTTTTCACATTTTTCTTATATATCATTTTCATGTAACGTAGTTAATGACGTGTGTGTGTATATAATTTCTCCACTTCCCCATATATATATTCATATATTAGTTAATGTCACATAAATAGATGTTATACTCTTATCATATAGATCAAGTTGTAAGACTTGATAAGAGGTTGGTGAGGTGATGCGTAATTTGACTCTTCATTTCTTAATGGTAGAAAAGATAAAATTCTAATATGGTTCTCAATTCTATCTTATCCGTCTAGTGGATAGTCGGTTATCTTGGTCTTTGTATAACCTCACACTATGACTCTAAGATGTGAATAATGCCATAGGGTTTGGGTGCCTCCATAGGCATGTGGTAATGTATAATGCATCCTAACTAAGTTCCCAACACGTCCACTAGCTTATGGAGATTTTGAATCCTTTTTCAGAAAATTTCTACCAACTCAACTTTAATTGTAACTCCTCTAACACTCAATTGTAACTCCCTCAGATGTAACTCTAGATGACTTAGATATAGACATGGATGATTTGGATGTAGAATCGCCAAGTCTGCTGGCGAAAGTAAACAAAACTCAAGCAATGAGGTAGCCTACAAAAGGGCTCTCTCATCTCTCACTCTAATTGGAAGTGTGGTCCAACAGAGAGAAAGGTCTTCTACTCCAAAACTACGCCCCAGAGACGAGTGAGAGAGATTCTCTAGAAAAGTCACTCTAGAAAATGCCTGACTAGTACGGGTGAACGAGCTCTACGTAAAACTAAAAACTGAGGATCCCCTGCATGGGTATCCTAAAACAGAGGGTCAGTGGAAGTGGTCAAATGTCGGATCCAACGAGGTGTAAAAATACCGCAAGCTCACATAAAAACCGAGAAGGGATTGGGATTCTAGACCTGCGCACTTGGCAGCCGCTGCCCAAACTAGGCATCCTATCTCCTGTCCAGTTGAAGGTCACCGCGCCCTCGCATAGTAAGGTGTAAGGGTCACCATAACTGGCATAATTAATTGACATCACTGATTCTCATCAAACCATACATTCATGCCGACATCCATTAACAAGCCTAAGGTGTACGCTAATCAGATGATCTATTATAGCATAATGCATACAACTAATTTTTATTCAAGACATGATGCTAAGACCATTATATATAATTATGAGAGAAGTACAATAAGCTCCTTGGATAAAATCTTAAAACGATTCATGAACTAGGAAATGCCAACTTTTTGAAGAATAAGTTACAATGATCAAATATTCTATGTATTTCAAACTTTGTTTGAAGACAACACTTGCTTATTGTCCTTTCAAGTTTAAATGTTTATTTGGACAATCCTAGTATTACGCATTCAACTATTTAAGACTCTACATGCTAATTGGTCTCATCAACCAATAAGTCCTTGTGCCATGATCTGTCATGGAAACCTTTTATTTAACAAAGGTTGTGAACTAGAAAGTTGTAAAAATTAACCATTTTGTGGTGTCAACAAGGAGGAGAATACAATGTGGATGAGACAAAAAGGTTAGTGCTCCTATTAATGGTTAAAAAAAGAGAGGAAAGTCATATGTTGATTATAAGTCTAGTAGCAGATTAGATCTTTTAACTATATATTTGCATTTTGATATCCAATATTATACAAGACATCACTTTATTCTATTCTTGGCATAGAAGTTGAGATGTAGCTATACTCAGATGTTAGCATATTTGAAGAGGGATTGCCACCTCCTTCAATAACCTCCACTATCCACCTGACTTGCAGATTTTCTATCTTAAAGATAAGAAATTGGACTATTATTGGTCCATTACCAATCCAAACTACCACTTCTATGGATATCATAATCATGATGTAGTGATTTAGCAACCTTTTTAGCTTGATCATTATAGTATCAATAATGTTAAAACTCCAATGTCTAATTTCAGCAGTGGAACTTACCTCACTTGAGATGACCCCTTCTGATGTCTTTAATAAACTTTGTGATAATTCGCATTTTTCATTAAACCTGAATAATAGAGGTTCCTTCAGAATTATTTGGGACAAAGAAATTCAAAAGAGACAAAAAGGTTATAATCATGCCATTCGAGCATAAGATTGAGCTCATGCACAGAAATTATTCATGTGCCATCTGTTAAAGAAAGATTATTGTTTTCCCTATCTACAGTTGAATATATGTCATCTTTGACAAGTTGGACATGTTAACACACTACATATTCAAAGCAGTTCTCCTAAACCTAATCACTCCCTTTATTCATCTTAGCACTTAATGCAAACCTGATGTGGTTTAAACTAAGGGAAATTTTATGATCATATAAGCACATTTAGTATGATATTTTTAGATATAACAAAAGGGTACAGAATTCTTATTATTTTATAAAGAGAAGATTCTATGAAGGGCAGTAATATAGGGACATGGTTGTACATGTATGGCAGTAAACAAGGGGTTAGGATTGTACCTTTGATCTCCGAGAATTGGAAATCAAATACATGCAATAGCAGGGGGAAAAGGGTTGCAACTTTGGCTGAAATGGAGATGCAGCAGAGAGAGGACGGTAGCTATGGAGCTGCAAAGAGCAGCAGCCAACAGAGGAAGATGTTGATGGGCAGCAACCTGTTGGCTTCCTTGTGCAGCACAAGGACTGTTGCTATGCAGGAGCTACAATGGTTGCTGGAGTAGCTCTTTGCAAGGAGAGAAGCAAATGAATTTTTTGTAGAAAAAAGGGGAGGGATGGAGTTCTTCGGTGGAAGTAATAAGAAGAGGGAGAGATAAATGTGAAAAGAAATAAGGGCAAGCATATGTTTATATAACAATGAGAAGAGCATTGTTAATTGTCAAGTGGAGAAGAAAATAGGGGGACAACTGGAGGGGTATAAGGCTAAGTGTTGTGACATTAAGGAGCCAAATGGGTAATAAAGAAGGGCAAAACCAACGGCTGGAATTTGCAACAGAATCGGGTCTGCTGCTACAGTAGCAGAAATTATTTTTTTTTCATTTTTAATTAAGATATTAAAGTCTTCCGAAATCGCACCTCGGATCTCGGATTTTGACGTGTAACATCTCATTTTGATCATCTCTAGATGACGATCAATATGAGTATAATATTGATATACTTCCAATCGGGTTTGAATACCCAAAATTTTCGAGATATAATTTTTGTTTGGGTCTAAATTTTGCGATTTAAAAATATCAAACGATATCTTATTGACGAACGGTCTATTCTGTTTGTCTTATTTTGTCGAATAGGATTTTTAGGTGGTCTCGATTCATTTCATGGTTTCTGAATCTACGTTACGGCTTTTTCGGGCACGTTTACGATGCTACCAATTTTGGGTTGGTTTCGATCGAACGACTTTTGATTCATGATCAATTGGTCGATTTAGATTGTTTAGCATTGACCTACAATTTTATTGGGTTAATCGAACTGAAATCGGATCCCATTCATGTTTGTGTAGATCTAGATGTTACACTACACTTCATGGTTAAGACCGATGTAGACTATTTGAATCATGATGGTAAACTCAAGTCCATGACAAAGAAACTTCTATAATAGATCATTGAATCTCTCTCGAGTATCTCAAAATGGCTCGTTTGGTAACTGGGAGAAACTTGTAATGCAAAATATCATAAGATTGGTTCTACTTAAAGGGTGTAACTTCTTAAACAAGAGGTTCTTCAAGTGGTTATAGGTAGTTACAACTACCCCCAAGTTCTTAATCCAGTAATCTTCCGTATCTCCAAGGAAAAAGGTAGAGCTTGTAGCCTTATACGATCTTGACTAACCATATGATGTTTAAGGTTATCATAGACTAACTCAAAGTCCTTAAGGAATGCATATAACTCCTCGTGTGCATTCCCATTAAAGAAAGGCAAAAGATTTGGAAACTGCAGCTTCAGTTCATATTCAACTTCAGGGTCTACCAAGCTCAACCAATTCCTTATTCTGTATTGCCCAGGATTGTGCGCCGCATCCATTGGTGCATCTACCCCCAAGTTAAGCTGGCCTATTTGTTCTCTCAACAATGATGTATTCTATAAAGAGGTTGCTAACCTAGCTAAGACCATTTGCATCAGGTCTTTATGCTCCTCTTTGTCCCCATTCTATCTTTTTGGAGGCATCGAAAAAATCTTCTATACCTTCACAAAAAGACGGTTCAAGTGAGATCGTGATGAGGTAATTGAAATCATATCGATATCACCAAGGTAATGATCTTCATTGGTGATAATTAAAGAGAGAAAGGGATCGATCGGGATGAAACCTCTCTCTAAGAGGGAATCATGAAATCTTGAATCGAAACATGGGTTATTTCGGATTCAGAAAGGTCTAGGAGAAGAAGGTGGTTGGACCTTGGAAGATATGATGTTTGGATGGTTCAATGACAAGTTCGAAAATATGAACAATTTCCAGCCAACTATCCATCTTCGATTTCAAGAGAATATGAGACTGAGAATTGACAGATTCAAAATAAGTAGTATTACGGTACACTTGAAAGTGTGGAATCAACTCACACAAGACAAATGCAAATCAAACCCCTTTGATAATTTCACCAACTCAACTCGTGAAGGTTTTAAGAGTTCAACCGAATTATCTTATCGGTTTTAAGTTAGTGATTCTAACAACATTTTCAACCAATACACACAGGGAGTCTCCTACTATGCCTAAATGAAGTCTTGTAATCTCTCAATCAATAGAGTGCACTTCCAGGGCTGTCGGGTTCAAGATCACATCCCAAAAGAATCTTACAAGAGAAGAAAATCAAAATGTATTTCTAAGATTTAAGGAAACCACTTGCAACCTAAAATCCATGAGAGTCAGACCTAGAGACAGGGTGTAAGTCCATAGATTTGGGCTTTAACCTTAGGGCTTCGTTCTCACTAATCTGTTTGTTGGTAAGTACCTGTGTCCAATGAGAGTGTTACTGCCAGTAATACAAGTTTGATTTCATTCCAAGTTCATTTAAATCAATTTGCATAATTAAGTACCGATTTTAAGAGTTGGGTTCTTTAATTAATGAAACCACATAAAATACGCCTAACATTCAGTCACATTTCCTTTACCCTTAAGTTTATAAAATAAGAGGAAGGAGATGCAAATAGAATGTAAACGAAAATAAATGATGTATGCAGTCGTTAAGAAATACTTGCATCGCTTCTTAACACTCTCCATGTGGGTGCTAGACTAAATTTAAAATCTAACTATATGATGCAAATCAAAAAGTCGCACCTAAACAAGAGTTATATTGGCAGTGAAGAATTCTAGTTAAAGTTGACTAAATAAAGAGTAATTTAAGTGCATCTATCAGTTAATCTTTCAAGACAATGAATCTTAAGAGATCAAAAATTGTGTGGCCTAAATTACGAAGAGGGTACAAGGCAATATGACCTAATTTGGCTATTTGAGTCGAAGTGCATATTCCTAATTCACGTCACTTAAGACAAGAATCTCTCTTGACACAACCACACAAATAAAAGAATAATAGAGGCCTTTGTTTACAAACATGAGATCTTAAATGAGAATCGATGTAAATAAGGCAATTCACCTAATTATTACAAATAATAATCCAAAAATGTTACAACACAAATCACAACTCAATTAAGCTAAAATTTCTCCTAATTCACTTGTGATGTACTCTTCAGCAAGAGCTCCAAGCTCCTTGCATCTGTGTTCCTTTAATCTTTGTCGGCTTCACGAACCCTTCTCTAAAACAATAACATGTTTAAAGAATTCTTAAGAGAAACAAATAGCTTATTAAATAGATGGACAAACAAAATAAAATAATCAATAAAAACTACACTACAACTTAACGTTAAATACACTGAAAACACTAATAATAAATATCTAAACCTAAAATAAATCAACTAAAGTGTTATGTCCCAGACATTGGTGTCATCTAATGAAATGCTAATTGTAATAATAATATGTATTCATTGTAATACAACCAATCAGCACTCAGTCTGAACTGAATCGAATTATGTTTGCGAAAAGAATTCACCTTTAATTTTTTATGTGCAAGTCCCGGGTTGAACATCGGAGCACTAACTATTTATTAATTTAATCTAAGAACTAAATATTTAGTTTAGCAATTTAATAGTGTTCTAGGTCAAGCAACAATGCTCAATGAAAGCATGAATTTTTTTAAAGAATTTCATGCAAATATGTTACATAAACAATAATTATGCAAACAAAATGAAACAAAATGCACAACACAATAAACAAGATCATCATTAAAGAATATATAACTTGATTAATTAATTCAACAATCAATGAAATCAATAATACATAGTTCAAGATTCAATCAGTCAATTCACAAATAGATAATTCCCTAAACACCTAATATGAAATGAGGAAGAAATTTCTCTATTAATTATCTAATTAGGAAATTAATGATCAGTGATTTAATTTCTAATCTATATTAGATGTTGAGTAAATTAGGGTATTTAATGAATCAACAATTAATTAAAAGGTCAATTATCAGTTAAATTTTGAAGGTGAAAAAAACAATTTAAGAACTCTAAAATCTATTGTGTAAAAGATATATCAATTCAACACATAAAATACACAAATAAAAAACATAAAATTATATTCAAAATGACACTGATTTCATTAAATTAGGATAAAAGTTTCAGAAGTTATTAACCAAACAATACATGGACATATTCGTAATAAAACGTAATAAAAATATAATAAAACATTACATAAAGGTCCTAATAGGGACTGAATTGCAAATATGTGAAAATGCTTGGGAATAATCCAAATAACCCCGATAGAGACTTATCTGCAATTCAGGAAAAGAAGAAGGGTGCTCTTGCAATATATCCACCCTCATGTGTGTACCACACATGATGGCTTGGCTCGAAGTCGGGCTCGTGGCTTGGTCCACGTGGAGAGCTTGAGATGCTTCGGGAGAGGCTTGGAAGTTTCAGACATGCTGTCTGAAACAATGGCTCAGGTGGAGCTTTGGCTATAAATCATGGTTGTTCAATTAGATCATAGGATATAATCCTATGGCTACTGCTACTCGAAGGCCAATGTCTTCCTCTATTGCATGCTATGGTGAAGCCAGGGCTCCGGTGACTTGATGCACGCTCCTCCTTGATGCCCCGACGTTGGTGAAGGTTGGGACACCTTCCTCAGACTATATCAATGAAGCACGCGGGTTTAAGAGGAAGTAATACTCTCTATTGTACTTAGTCGGTGAATCATCTCTGCTGAGAAATCTTGAGATCGGAGCGTTGAATGTCCCTCACATCATCGCAAATATTTGCCACTTGCAAGTTTAGCAAACCAAACCGAACACAAGGAGAGATGCGGAGAGTGAAATGGTATCTCAATTGACGATGGAAGAGAAGAGTCTTAGTCAAGTTCTTCTTCCATACAGGATGAAGAAGATATCGAGGTAAAAACAACCATGGAGAATCAAAGAGGATTCATTATATTTCACACATGGAAGTGTGATGATCGGCTATGGTCAAGATGGTTTCAGAGTATGAAATAGACTAATAGATATGTAAAAATAAAATGACAGAACACAGAGAAAACTAAGAATATAAACTTACCTGAAGATAAAAGGAAAATGATGAAGAACTCGGTGATGAATCTTAGGCATAATTGAGGTTTAATAACCTTAGTCCACACTTACAAACAATGCTAATGTTCGAATCTTAAGCATCCTTCGATTGCGGTTGCAGTAAGGAGGGTTTCACCTTGAATCTCGTCAAAGGGATTTGACAGACATCGCTTCCTTTCTATCCCTCTCTCTCTCTCTTCCTGTTAAGAAAGTGAAGGTGGGGCTATGTCACTCCACACACAAGGGAGGATATGAAGGATACGAAGAATCCTCAAGCGCATCACGGAAGTTTGTTGATCGCATCTCATGCAATTGGGTGACTAGTCACACTAGTCGCTAGATGCAGCGGAAATTAAAAATTTTTAAATCGAGTGATGAAACCACATGATCACAAGAATATTTCTTGGATCGTTTCATCAAACCACAAAGTATTAGAAGTACCTCTTAAAGCGTGGTTGCGATCACGAGATCTCTAAAGCAAGAGATCCTCCTGACTCAAGTCCGATCTACGAAGATGGCACTTGCGTTCGCGATGATGAGACGCGTTCCTCCGGCAATCCTCGATGAAGATCCAAGCCTTGAATCTCCTGATTTCGTCCAACGAAATCCGTCGATGGAGATCCACGAGCCATCGAAGCGACGCATGGAGACGATTGCTTGTTCCCTCAGAGCATAAGGTGGACGACCACCTTAAAGAGAGAAAGAAAGAGGACAAGAATGAGAGAGAGAGAGTGGGCGTGTACTCTTGTATCTTGTATGTCAAATGAGAGATTAGGGTTGCCCTCCTTTTATATTACTTTGGGAGTCCATGGATCACAATCCATGGCATATACAAAATCAATGGTTAGATTGATATGTATATTTAATAATTGGCTACGATTGTTCTTGCTCAAAAAACAACAATTTATTAATTTATATTAAATCAAATATATGTTGAATTATCATCAACATAATTTAATTCAATAAAATTAATAATCATAAGATATTGAGATAATAATTAAAATAGGATAATAATCATCCAAGATACATGGGGTGTCACCCATGACCAAGTCATGGGTGACGCTACCTCATGCCCATGGTGGATTATCTTCCCCTTTTTAATTAATATCATTATCTCTTAATTATCTTTGCAACATTATCCACTAAATTAATTAGTGTATATTTATTGCAAAATTATCCACTAAATTAATTCCCAATTAATTAGCGAATATTTCAATTATGCCAATAAAAATATGTGAATCATATTCACAGCCCAAACTAAATTGTAAATTACCTTTCCAATTAATTGATTAATGTGAATCGAATTCACATTAATAATTAACAAATGTTATTTACAAAGGTGCTCTCTCTCTAATATATTATAAATCACATTTAATATATATACACAGATATCATGGATAGCACTATCCATAATATGTAATCCTTGATAATCAAATCTAATTTAATTATCTTGGATAATCATTCTCATAATATGAATCACATTCATATTATTCTTGATAATTAAATTGCATTTAATTATCATCATCTTGTTAGTTGGATACAAAATTCTTCAAATGAATTATTCTTGAACCCCTTCAAGAATAATGTGCTCTCTCCGTAGATACTTGGAGATAAGGACAGGGCGATTGTATTGTTCCACGTATAGTGACTTAAATGTTGAGATCTTATCTCAAATCCAGATCTTACGCACCTCCCACAGATGCTTGATTAAATCAAGACCGTAAATCTAATCTTCTCATTGCATCTGAATCTCATTCAGACCAATGTCCAAGAATTGGACCAAGATCAGACCGCTTCTCTACTGAGAGGAGTCACTAAAATCCAGACCTGTTTCATCACTCCCTCGGAATGGAAGCATCATGGTTATACAATCGTTTATGATCACATATTCCTCAGGTATTCCCAATACATGTACATCCTGCATACTGGAAGACCTATGATCAACCTGAAGATGTAGATCAATTTACACTGTCTTCTTCAGGGTTTGATCATCAAGTTTCTCAATCTTGGTCATTGGGAATCGGTATTGATAATATGCTTTCCCAAAGCATTTATCATACCTTCAAATTCATGTCATGCTTCCAAAGCACGACGACCATGCATGGAATTTGATCGGTCCCAATACCTCATGAGTAAGCTCATGTCTTCCAGTTTATAAGTGAACCTGTAGGATCCCTTTGAGAGATCGTATTACTCATATGCCCTTACATGCACACTAGCGCGTCGGTGTATAGACCTTGGTTAGGTCATCAACCTATTGATCTGCCAAATGTACACACTCAGACATATAGTAACACATCTGTCTCTGGTTAGGGGATGTGTGCCTATGCTGTAACAGCATTCAACATAGGACTTAAGTTATCTCAATCTTGTTAAGTCAACCCCTTGACCTAACTAATCTGACACCTCCGAATCACCATTCCCATGCAGAGGACCTGCATCAAGAGATCGGTCAGATATCAGCCTATGTGAGAAAGGATTGCCATCTCCTACTCAGGCTGGAGATCATCTCTTAATGATCATTTGACTGTGCTTGACGAGTCCTTTTTCTAACTCTTTAGATATTCATCCAAACACCATCCTCTATGATTCATTTAATGAATCAACAGCTATATGATCGTCAAGATGGCCATGTTACATAACCCTAATTGTACAGAGGGACCTTATAGTGCATTCATATATTTAATTTCAGAAAGGGAGTGAAACATCAATAACTTTTATTGATAAACTTATATATTACAATAAAAATTAATGTAAGAATGGTTCGCTCGGGGCTCACATGTCCAACAATCTGCCAGTAGCCCTCAGAACCATTCAGGTACAATCCGTAAACCCATACTCATTACATGCTGGTCAAAAACTTTCTATGTCAGAGATTTGGTAAGAGGATCAGCAACGTTGTCAGCAGAGGACACCTTGGTGATGATGATATCACCACGCTTTTGAATCTCCCAAATGATGTGGTATTTCATTTCCACGTACTTTCTCTTTTGATGCCATATGGGTTCCTTTGCCTGGGCAATGGCTATCATGTTATCGCAGAGTAACGGGATGGGAGTATCAGAGGAAACTACGCCAAGCTCCAAGATGAACTTGTGCAACCACACCACCTACTTTGCAGCATCCGACGCGGCAATGTATTCGGCTTCTATTTTTTAATCCACTGTAGTGTCCTGCTTCTTGCTTCTCCAGCTCACAACACCACCATTCAATAGGAAAACAAACCATGATGTCGACTTTCGATCATCAATATCCGACTGGACATCTGAATCTGTATATCCCAAGACTTGGAGATCACCATCTCCATAGACCAAGATGTAATCTTGCGTTCATCTTAGATATTTGAGTATGTTCTTTACTGCATTCCAGTGTTGCTCTCCATAGCAGGATTGGTAACGACTTACCACTCCCACTGCATGGAAGATGTCTGGCCTAGTACACATCATGGTAAACATTAAACTTCTTACAGTTGATGCGTAAGGGCATTCAGCCATGGCCTTCTTTTCCTCAACACTTTGAGGAGCCATCCCTTTAGACAGATGGATGCCATGTCTTAAGGGGAGTAATCCATGTTGTGATAATCCTTATATCCTCTTTTCTCGGTTTCTGAACAACTTCAGGACTAAGATGTAAGAGGCTTCTCCAAGATCTTTCATCTCGAAGGTATGGGATATCCAAATCTTCACAGTGGTTATCATTCCTGTATCATTCCTAATGATATGGATATCATCTACATAAAGCACGATGAACATAATGGTGCTCCCACTAAGCTTCTTGTACACACAAGGTTCATCAGGATTCTGCACAAAATCATAACTCTTTATGATTTCGTTAATCTGATGTTCCAGCTATGAGAAACTTGTTTGAGCCCATAGATGGATTTCTTTAGCTTGCATACTTTTTCATTCTCAACTATGAAGCCCTGGGGCTACTCCATATAGATATCCTACTCGAGGTATCCATTGAGGAAAGTTGTCTTGACGTCTATATATCAGATGTCGTAGTCAAGAGATGCAGCTATAGCTAGCAGTGTCCTGATGGACTTAAGAATAGCCACTGGAGAGAACGTCTCATCATAGTCGATGCCTTCTCTCTGTGTGTAGCCCTTGGCTACGAGCTGTGCCTTGAAAGTCTCTACTTTCCCATCAGGTCCCCTTTTTCTCTCGAAGATCCATTTACACCCAATGGGTTTTTCCCCTTTAGGTGGATCCTCTAGGGTCCATACACCATTCTTATCCATGGAGTCAATTTCTGACTTCATTGCTAGCATCCATCTGTCCATGTCATGATCCGCGAGTGCTTCATCGAATGAAGATGAATCATTGTCAGTCTCACCTGACACATGGAATCCATACCTTTCAGGTTGTGCAACCACCCTCGAACTCCTTCGAAGAGGTATGTGTGTTTCATCTTTATTTATCTCTTTAGTTTCTGGTTCAGGAATCTCAGAATCCTTAGGGGATTTAATGAGTTCCTCTACTTCATTTCTGTCTTGACCTTTAAGGAAATCATACTCCAGAAATTTCACATCTCTAGAGACAAAGACCTTTTGGGTCTCAAGGTAATAAAGTTGATATCCAATACCATCTTTAACATACCCAATGAAGTAACACTCACAAGTGTGAGATTCTAACTTACTTGCTTCCCCAAACCCTCAAGTGATTAATACTAGGTTTGGTTCCATACCAAAGCTCATGAGGAGTCTTGGGTACAGACTTGCTAGGAATCTTGTTTAGGATATATATTGCAGTCTCTACTGCATATCCCCAGAAACTAAGAGGTAAACGTGCTTTGCTCATCATTGAATGGACCATGTCCATGATGGTCCTATTGCGTCTTTCAGCAACACAATTACGTTGGGAAGTTTCAGGGGGAGTGAGATTGGAGACAATTCCATTCTCTTTAAGATATTCCTTGAATTCATCTAAGAGGTACTCTTCACCTCGATCAGATCGAATCCGTTTAATCTTCCTATCGGTTTTGTTCTCAACCAAAGCCTTAAAATCTTTGAACTTTTCAAAGGTTTCAAATTTAAGACATAGTAGGAAGATAAACCCGCATCGGGAATGGTCACCAATAAACATCAAATAATATCGATATCCATTTCTAGTAGCGGTACTGAAGGGACCACATACATCGGTATGTATTAGGTCAAGAATACCTTCGCATCTCGTAACCTTGTTACGGAAAGGCATCCTGGTCATTTTACCTCGAATGCAATGTTCACAGGTAGGTAGAGATTGAACCTGTAGAAAATCTAAAGGTCCATCCTTTATCAATCTATTGATCCTATCAACAGATAAATGACCAACCCTTTGATGCTTAATCATATTCGAATGATTCCCATTCTCCCTGGATCTTTTAGGGTTTTTATTTTCAGTGGTAGTGGCATTCATGACACATTCATCAATGCACAATTCATAGAGTCCACCAGAAGTCAGAACACCATCCGCAATAAATTTATCATATTGATTAATGACTAACATATTACAGAAAAGGAAGGAATATCCATGTCTAACAAGCTTAGATACATATATCAAATTCCTCCTGACTTCAGGTACATAAAGACACTCTTTAAGTACTAGGACTTGACCACTAGACAACGATAGTCGGCAGGTCCCGATGGTGACTGCTGCAACACTTGCTTCAGATCCCATCTGGATAACTATCTCCCCTTCCTCCAGATTCCTAGTTTCTTGAAACAAATGCAACAAATTGCATACATGAAACAGAAGCACCGGAATCTAAAATCCAACTTCCTTCCTGTCCAACGAGAAATCTAGTTTTAATGATGGAAGTAGATTTCATATCTGCTGGGGCTTTACCTTTGTCAGCAGACGTCAGGTATTTTGGTCAGTTACGTCGCCAGTGCCCTGGCTTCTTGTAGTGGTGACAGACATCGATTTTCTTCGATGTCATTAGTGTGGAAGCAATAGAAGATGAACCGACTCCTTGATTCTTCTTCTTTCTCTTCTTGGTCGGGACCTTCCGAGAACCTTGCTTCCGACCGCGCTTTCCCTTCACTTGTGCAACCATTACACTAGCAGAGGGGTCGTCCTTCCTCATTACGTCTTCTGCGGACTTTAATGCAGCTAACAGCCCAGCATTAGTGAAATCAGCTTTGCTCATGTGATATGACACGACAAAGTTGTTGAAAGACTTAGGGAGCGACATGAGAATGAAATCAGCCTGCATGTCAGCATCCATGAAGGCTTAAAGGGTTTCCAATTCAGAGAGGTACCCAAACACTTTAAGTATGTGTTCTCTAGCAGAGGTCCCTTCTTGCATCTTGCAGCGAATAAGCTCTTTCATCACATTATAATGTTGTGTGTGGTTTATGTCACCGAACATTTCCTTCAGATTCCGCATAATCTCTTGGCAATGGTTCATTTCCACATGTTTCTTCTAAAGCACGTTGGATAATGAACCAAGTTGTGTTATTATCCTTTAAAAATGCACCCAAAAATATACTTTTGTACAAATGACCTCTTTTGACTTGTTTGTCCAACAAGAAACTTGTAGATCTCATTGAGATCTACAACTTTCATGTTTTAACTTTTTTCTAATTTTGCCTCTAACTATTTCTTTAAGATTTATCTTCATTTGTGTACTTATTAAATTTTTTGGTGCAACCACGTAGCACCCTCTGGGTTGCCCACATGGCCGCCTCCTCTCATTTCCACCTGGCCTCTCCAGGAGCCGTATGATCCCCCTGCCTTGCCTTCATCTCCACTACCCATCATGCCCATGATCTCCACCATTTGTGAACTCCCCCCTCTCATCTACACAAATCACACCTACCTACCCCTCAGTCGCACGATCTCATTCCATGCTATCGTCCTCCTCTCGCCACGTCGCCACCTTCATCCTAACCCTTAGATCGCCTGACTTCTCCATCAGGTCCATATGTTCTCGCTCTACCAACCATCGCTGGATCAGATCTAGTGATCTGATCTCAGCCGTCCATTTACGTTCTCACCTTAGTGAAGGATATTGAGTATCCTTAAGCGCATCACGGAAGCGTGTCGATCGCATCGTATGCAATCGGAGCAACTAGTCGTACTAGATGCTAGATGCAGCGGAAATTAAAATTTTTTAACTCTAAAGATGAAACCACATGATCACGAGAACACTTCTCGGATCGTTTCATCAAACCACAAAGTACAAGGAATACCTCTTGAAGCGTGGTTGTGATCGCGAGATCCCAAAGTAGAGATCCTCCTATCTTAAGTCCGATCCACGAAGAACGCACTTGCGGGCGCGATGATGAGTCACGTTCCTTCCCGCAATCCTCGATGAAGATCCAAGCGATGGCTCTCCCGATTTCGTCAAACGAAATCCGTCGTCTTCCTTTAGAGTAAGAAACTCCAAAGAAGATGGAGATCCACGAGTCGTCGAAGAAGAAGCCGAGAGTCTCTCCTTTCTCAACACAAAGTGGACGGCCACTTGATGGAGAAGAGAAAGAGAGAGGGCGAGAATGAGAAAGAGAGAGAGAGAGAGTTGTAATCTTGCACAACTCTTAATGATGTACCATGGAAGGCTACCCTAGCCCTCCTTTTATACTAGTTTAGGATCCAATGGATCTCAATCCATGGGACACATGGATCCAAGGGCTATGCTTGGTCCATGATAAATCAATGGCCATGATTTGTTGTTGGTTAAAAACAACATCAATTTAAACATTAATTAACTAAGAGATAATATGATAAATGTAATGGAGCTAACTACCCTCCTAAAAAGGGGGGGCGTCACCCATGAACCATTCATGGGTGACGCCACCTATGAAGGTGGTTATTGCTCCATTTTATTTATTTAATTATTCCTTAATTAATCACAAAAAATATTCACAAAAATAATTCTAAATTAATTTGTGAATATTTCAATCATGCCATTGAATATTATGTGAATCATATTCACAACCCAAACTAGTTAGTAAATTGCATTTCCAATTAATTAACAAATGTGAATCCAATCCACATTATTAATTAACAAATGCTATTTACATAAATTCTCTCTCTTATATATGTATATTATAAATCATATTTATAACACACATATATCATGGATAGTGTTATCCACATTCTCTTAATCCTTGATAATTAAATCTCATAATTATCTTAGATAATCATTTTCACAATATGAATCATATTCATATTTAAGCTTGATAATCAAATCATATTTAATCATCAAGTCCTTGCTTGGATATTTCATCAAAAAAATTATTCTTGAACCCTTTCAAGAATAATGTGCTTTCTCCGCAGATACTTGGAGATAAGGATAGGGCGATTGTATTATTCCATGTATAGTGACTTGGATGTTGAGATCTCATCTCAAATCCAGATCTTACGGACCTCTCACAGATGCTTGATTAAATCAAGGCCGCAAATCCAATCCTCTCATTGAATCTGAATCCCATTCAGATCAATGTCCAATACTTGGACTAAGATCGGATTGCTTCTCTACTGAAAAGGAGTCACTAAAATCCAGACCTGTTTCATCACTCCCTCGGAATGGAAGCGTCATGGATATACAATCGTTTATGATCACATCACCCTTCAGGTATTCCCAATACCTGTACATCCTGCATACTGGAAGACCCATGGTCAACCCGAAGATCAAGATCAATTTTACACTGTCTTCTTCAGGGTTTGATCACTAAGTTTCTCATTTGATCATTGGGATTTGGTATCGATCATATACTTTCCAAAAGCATATATCATACCTAGGTCTTGATCATATACTTTCCAAAAGTATATATCAAACCTACAAATTCAGTCAAGCTTCCAAAGCGAGACGACCGTGCACGGAATTTGATTCCTCCCAATATCTCATGAGTGAGCTCATGTCTTCCGGTTCAGTATTGAACCTGTATGATCCCTTTGAGAGATCGTATTACTCATATGCCCTTATATGCACACCAACGCGCCGGTGTATAGACCTTGGTTAGGTCATCAACCTATTGGTCTGTCAAATGTGCATACTCAGACATATAGCAATACATCTGTCTCCGGTCAGAGGATGCGTGCCTATGCTGTGACAGCATTCAACATAGGACTTAGGTTATCTCGATCTCGTTAAGTCAACTCTTTGACCTAACTAATCTGACACCTCCGAATCTCTATTCCTATGCAGAGGACCTGCATCAAGAGGTCGGTCAGATATCAACCTATGTGAGAAAGGATTGCCATCTCCTACTCAGGCTGGAGATCACATCTTAACAATCATTTGACGGTGCTTGATGAGTCCTCAATCTAACTCTTTAGATATTCATCCAAGCACCAGCCTCTATGATTCAATAATTGAATCAACAGCTGTATGATCATTAAGATAGCCATGGTACATAACCCTAATTGTACAGAGGGACCTATTATGCAAATTGTTTATTCTTCATTTCAGATCAGGGAATGATATTCGCAATAACATTTATTGCATAATGGCTCGCCGTGGGCTCACATGTCCAACAATCTCCCACTAGCCCAAAGAGCCATTAATGGGCTAATCATATAAACCCACACTCATGTGACAATCATAGGCTATTTAGAAAATAGCTAGGTAAGCTGATCAGTCACTCTGTTCCCAAAAGACTATGCCAAGTCCTTTTACGGCACTTGCATATCCTTAAGTAACAGTGCTCGCATCCAATGCGAATGTTGCATCTAATGCAACCAATAGTCAATCTAGTCAAAGCAGTTATAGGGTCCTTGACACTATTTCTCAATAACTATTATAACCAGTATTTCCATAATCCTTATCAGAATACCCTTAATCCTGGAGATCATTATCTCCCAAGGTATCCACAATTAAGACCTTTTAGATCTCTATCTATAAAGTCTTAATTTCTTGAAGATATGACTTTGAGATCACTATCTCAAAAATCTTGTCATCTATGAAGATTTTGTTATTACTGCAATCAAGTGTTTTCTCTCCATAGTAGGATTAGTAACAATTTACTACTCCCACTGCATGGCAGATATCTGGCTTTTATACACATTTAGCATACACTTAGCTTCTCGTAACTGATGCACAAGTGCAAGAAGTTCTAGCACTCACATCCTCAACTCTTTGAGGTGCTATCCCTTTAGATTGGTCATTACCAAATCTCAAGGGAAGGAAGCCTTTCTTGGAATTTCCAAGAATGGAAAATGTCCAAGGTGTACTACAAATGTGAAAATCCAACACCCTCTTTTCTTTGATTCTGAACAACTTCAGAACTAAGATCTAAGAGGTATTCTTGAGATCATATCTCAAGGTATGGAATAGCCAGATCATAAAACACTTATTATCATCCTTATATCATTCCAAATGATTAGGATATTATCTACATTTAGCACGATGAACACAATGGCACTCCCACTAAGCTTCACATGGTTCATCAAGATTCTATTTGAAATCATAACATTTATAATTTCATCAAATCTTATGTTCCAACAACAAGAAGCTTATTTGAGTCCACAGATGGATTTCTTTAGCTTTCACACCTTACTTTCCTCAACCATGAAGCCCTGGGGTTACTTCATGTGAATATCCTCCGAGAGGTATTCTTAGAGAAATGCAATCTTGAATTACATCCTGAAGATGCAATAGTCAAGTTGTGTAGCTAAGGTTAGCAATATTCTGATGAGTTTAAGCATGGTTACCGAAGAGCAAGTCTCATTGCAAGCAATGTCTTCTCTTCCGGTGTGTAGCTTGTAGCTACGAACCGAGCTTTGAAGGTCTCTACCTTCTCATCAGGTTCCCTCTTCTCTTGAAGATCCATTTACATCTTTATGGGTCTAACCCTTATAGGTGGATCCTCGAGGGTCCATATACAACACTTGTATATGAAGTCTTCTTTAGACTTTATTGCTAATATCCATCATTCCATGTCATGATCCTTAGGAGCTTCATCACATGAAGTCCGATCATTGTCAGACTTGGCTGACACATGGAATACATCCTCAAACTCATTTGAAGAGGTATTATTGTTTCATCTTTAATTGTCCTTTTAGTTTCCGATTTCAGGAGCCTCATTATCTTCTCAAGATTAAATGAGTTCCTTTACTTCATTTTCATCTTGATTCTCAAGATTCTCAATCCTCCAAGAATCACATTCTCAGAGATGAGATCTTTTAAGAATCTCAAGGTCATAAAGTAGGTATCCAATACCATCCTTTATTTTCCTAATGAAGTAGCACTCTCAAGCGCTAGATTCCAGCTTAGATCCATGGAACCTTATTAAGGATATATATTGTAGTCTCTACTACACATATATACCAGGAAACTAAGAGGATAATTATGCTAAAATTAATCATTGATCAAATCATGTCACACATGGTCCAATTGTATCTCCCTACAACTCTATTGAGTTCAGGTTTATCAGGAGGAGTGAGATAGAAATGATATTCATATCTCCATAAGGTATTCTTTGAATTTTATCTAATAGGTACAAGCTACCTAAGTTAGATCAAATTCATTTCATATTTCTTCAAATTTTGATTCTAAACCAAAATTGTGAAATCTTTGAACATTTCAAAGGTTTCTCAAGTGAAGAGAAGAAATCTCATATCATACATAATCATCAATAGATATCATATATCCATAATGTTTACTATGATATAGATGATCTACATACATCAATATGTATGAGACCTTGAATACCTCGACATCTAACACCATTCCCAGAGAAGGGTGTATTGGACATTTTTACTTTGAATACAGTATTCACAAGTATGTAAGATTTGAAATTTTAGACATTCTAAAGTTTCATATCTTACTAGTCTATTGATCAAATCAATAGACAAATGTCTAAGGCTTGATGCCAGATCATTGTCAAATGATCTTCATCCTCCTATTGATCTTATAAGGTTTGATTTTCAGTATTAGAAATCTTAATGAACCATTCATTAATTTTCTAATTTTGTGGAGTCCACTAGATGTTAGATTACTATCTGAAATATTTCCATCATAACTCTTTATGATAGTTCTATCTCAGAATTCATGTTTATTTCCAACATTTAGAAACAAACAATGAGTGTACTCTACTATCTAGGTCATAGAGACATTCTCCAAGACTAAGGGCTCTCCCACTGAGAATATGAAGTCCATCTATCCAACAGAGACTGCTGCAACAATTACAGCAATATCCATGTAGATGACTACTAAACCTCAAGATCAAATTTCTAATCTTCTAATATATTTATGCAACCAATTGCAAATATCACTAGAAGATTGGGATACAATTATCAGACTTTATCTTATGAAATAAGAAAGTCAGAGTCAATGATTTATGTAGATTATTCTGATGCTCTATCTGAGTCCTTCACTAAGGAATTTAGACAGACTTGATAGTCATACTATCAACACATCAACTTATTGCAGCATTGACATTCATCCAACTCTTTGGATGTGATATGGAAGTCACAGAAGTAGGTCAACTCTTTGACTTTCCTTCTTACTCGGGTCCGACCCATGCTTCCACTGTGCTCTCTTAATCTATAAACAACCATTGCTTAAGACTAAGGATCTCTTATGTTAAATTCAAAAGAATTCAATGTAAGAGCATTTCAACATTTATACATGCTTCATTAAATTCATACAATATGAATATCATAAAGCTTCATGAATGACTAGAGTATAGATAATGGAATGATGACCCTCATCATATCTACATACATCTTAACTCAGAGACTTAGGTTCAGGTAGGTATTCAAACATTTTGAATACATCATCTCTTTCGAGCCACCATTCTGCATAATGTAGAGAACCATGTCATTCATGATTAAATGTCTAGAGCACATATGTATGCCAAAATATCTTCTTTTATTTTATAAGGATTATTCGACAATTACGATCACCATCGACATGTCACTTCCAAAGTACACTCGATGAAGGATCAAGACTACAGAGACATACAAACCCTAAGGCGATGTCTTATTGTCTTATTTAATTGTCATTCCTCATTATCTTGAGGAAACTTGCACATTGCAACCACATACATTATGTGTTCAATTGCAAGTACAATCTCTGGATCATGAGTCCAATCCAAGATATTTTTACTGGTTATCATTGAGTATAACATTGAGTGGGTTTAATGAAGGATTATCTGAAATAAGAAATTTGCATAAGGGTATATATATTATATATATACATATTTTACTTTGATTTAGGAATTTTTATATCAAAGTTGTCTTGCCTTGTCAACACTGAAAGTTCATTCCCTTAATCACTTTCAATGTAAGAGATATTCTTACCATTATATCTCTAGCAAGATCTGGGATCTCCTTTCCTATCTTTGTTGCATCCCAATAATATGAGAACCTACAACTCGGATAAAAAGAAGCGGGAACACATTCCGCCTTGCAAGTCCAACTTGCATTTCCCAATTCGGTCTTTAACACCCGGGCCCACCACCCCTAAGATGATGTTGACCCGTCATTAATTGAACCAACCGTCAACAGGCTTAATACTCGCTATACGCAATCCAATATCGCCCCAATAATATGAGGACCCGATATTGGGGTCACTACGTATACGGCCTTACTCTTTCGAGAAGCAAAGAACCCGATCCAATTAAATCATGGACAGGATCTGTCACTTCGGACAGGCGTCTCCTATACACAACAACTGGCGACGAAATCCTTTGCCTTGACGGGAGACCATGGATGTCACTTATGTGATCCTCCACCTCATATTCAAATTGTAATTAATTATTGTGAATCATATTCACATAATTAATTCTTCCAAGGGAAATACACATCTATTCAAAATAGAGTGTTTATTGGATATAATTAATTTAATCATATTAAATTAATCATTAATCCAATCATCAATCAACAAACATGTCTTTTACTTAAATAGTAGGTATATACTCAAAGTACGTATTATTCGAATTTTAATAATTAGAAAAATACATATTGTCTGTCTCCGATATTATACAGTCCCTACCCGCTGTCATGGCCAGTACCGACGAGAGTGGGACGGACCACATACGTTGCAACCCGCGACCCCAATGCTCTCCGACTAGGCACCACATCCGCCTCGGGAAAGGATAATACCAGATAGACCATCATGTACTTTGAGATGTTCATCTGTTTTTCAACCGAAATTATACCATATAATATAAATCAAAACATTTTTGATTATAAGGAGATTTGCTAGACAAATCCCCATTCCTATTCAAGCAAAAGGGTTTTTCATGTAAAAGTTGTCCTACAACTATTGTAGGATAAACTATAGTTTTCATGAAGGCAATGTTTGTTGATGAACCAATGATCAAGATCTAATATCTCATCATTGTGGTTTAGGCAAGTGTCATTCAATGAAATAATTATTTCTTTAAATATTTCACAAATATTTAACACTAATTATTCCAGAAAATTAACAATTAATTTTCATCATGATAATTGAATGACATATCACAAGGTTCAAGATCAAGAAATTGTTAATTTCCAGCAGTGACCCCCAATCACTAAAATTAACTTATCTTGATCAATTTAAATCCAAAAAATGCAAACTCAGTTTCCAAATATTGCCTATTTGATTTATTAAAGAACCCAAGTGATAATTCATGCATTTCAAGGCGGATTAAAACCGTAATCATCTCATTAATTACGTTCAAATCCGCAGTTCCCGCAACAGTGAATATAGTCATATTCAAAAAACCATATCTTGAGCAAATAAAGTCCAAATTTAGTAAACTCAAGTCCTATGGTTTCCTTGTTTAATGGGGAACAAAAACCAATTGAAAATTTCGTGTTTAAACATTTTAAACAGAGCCGAAAAATTCAATTTTACAGAGGTGCGAAAATTGAAATGCAGTAAAAATTTCGCAACCCTTTCAAGAACCAAATCGTCTAAGGTCTATGGATCATATCCAAAACCATATTCGACCTATGACTCTGATACCACTTGAAGGATATTGAGTATCCTTAAGCACATCACGGAAGCGTGTCGATCGCATCGTATGCAATCGGAGCAACTAGTCGTACTAGATGCTAGATGCAGCGGAAATTAAAATTTTTTAACTCTAAAGATGAAACCACATGATCACGAGAACACTTCTCGGATCGTTTCATCAAACCACAAAGTACAAGGAATACCTCTTGAAGCGTGGTTGTGATCGCGAGATCCCAAAGTAGAGATCCTCCTATCTTAAGTCCGATCCACGAAGAACGCACTTGCGGGCGCGATGATGAGTCACGTTCCTTCCCGCAATCCTCGATGAAGATCCAAGCGATGGCTCTCCCGATTTCATCAAACGAAATCCGTCATCTTCCTTTAGAGTAAGAAACTCCAAAGAAGATGGAGATCCACGAGTCGTCGAAGAAGAAGCCGAGAGTCTCTCCTTTCTCAACACAAAGTGGACGGCCACTTGATGGAGAAGAGAAAGAGAGAGGGCGAGAATGAGAAAGAGAGAGAGAGAGAGTTGTAATCTTGCACAACTCTTAATGATGTACCATGGAAGGCTACCCTAGCCCTCCTTTTATACTAGTTTAGGATCCAATGGATCTCAATCCATGGGACACATGGATCCAAGGGCTATGCTTGGTCCATGATAAATCAATGGCCATGATTTGTTGTTGGTTAAAAACAACAACATCAATTTAAACATTAATTAACTAAGAGATAATATGATAAATGTAATGGAGCTAACTACCCTCCTAAAAAGGGGGGGCGTCACCCATGAACCATTCATGGGCGACGCCAGCTATGAAGGTGGTTATTGCTCCATTTTATTTATTTAATTATTCCTTAATTAATCACAAAAAAATTCACAAAAATAATTCTAAATTAATTTGTGAATATTTCAATCATGCCATTGAATATTATGTGAATCATATTCACAACCCAAACTAGTTAGTAAATTGCATTTCCAATTAATTAACAAATGTGAATCCAATCCACATTATTAATTAACAAATGCTATTTACATAAATTCTCTCTCTTATATATGTATATTATAAATCATATTTATAACACACATATATCATGGATAGTGTTATCCACATTCTCTTAATCCTTGATAATTAAATCTCATAATTATCTTAGATAATCATTTTCACAATATGAATCATATTCATATTTAAGCTTGATAATCAAATCACATTTAATCATCAAGTCCTTGCTTGGATATTTCATCAAAAAAATTATTCTTGAACCCTTTCAAGAATAATGTGCTTTCTCCGCAGATACTTGGAGATAAGGGTAGGGCGATTGTATTATTCCATGTATAGTGACTTGGATGTTGAGATCTCATCTCAAATCCAGATCTTACGGACCTCTCACAGATGCTTGATTAAATCAAGGCCGCAAATCCAATCCTCTCATTGAATCTGAATCCCATTCAGATCAATGTCCAATACTTGGACTAAGATCGGATTGCTTCTCTACTGAAAAGGAGTCACTAAAATCCAGACCTGTTTCATCACTCCCTCAGAATGGAAGCGTCATGGATATACAATCGTTTATGATCACATCACCCTTCAGGTATTCCCAATACCTGTACATCCTGCATACTGGAAGACCCATGGTCAACCCGAAGATCAAGATCAATTTTACACTGTCTTCTTCAGGGTTTGATCACTAAGTTTCTCATTTGATCATAGGGATTTGGTATCGATCATATACTTTCCAAAAGCATATATCATACCTAGGTCTTGATCATATACTTTCCAAAAGTATATATCAAACCTACAAATTCAGTCAAGCTTCCAAAGCGAGACGACCGTGCACGGAATTTGATTCCTCCCAATATCTCATGAGTGAGCTCATGTCTTCCGGTTCAGTATTGAACATGTATGATCCCTTTGAGAGATCGTATTACTCATATGCCCTTATATGCACACCAACGCGCCGGTGTATAGACCTTGGTTAGGTCATCAACCTATTGGTCTGTCAAATGTGCATACTCAGACATATAGCAATACATCTGTCTCCGGTCAGAGGATGCGTGCCTATGCTGTGACAGCATTCAACATAGGACTTAGGTTATCTCGATCTCGTTAAGTCAACTCTTTGACCTAACTAATCTGACACCTCCGAATCTCTATTCCTATGCAGAGGACCTGCATCAAGAGGTCGGTCAGATATCAACCTATGTGAGAAAGGATTGCCATCTCCTACTCAGGCTGGAGATCACATCTTAACAATCATTTGACGGTGCTTGATGAGTCCTCAATCTAACTCTTTAGATATTCATCCAAGCACCAGCCTCTATGATTCAATAATTGAATCAACAGCTGTATGATCATTAAGATAGACATGGTACATAACCCTAATTGTACAGAGGGACCTATTATGCAAATTGTTTATTCTTCATTTCAGATCAGGGAATGATATTCGCAATAACATTTATTGCATAATGGCTCGCCGTGGGCTCACATGTCCAACACTTAGACATTGCATCCCCTGATCCACCGGCTAGGAACTTATCTTCCACCTCAGAAACCTCCCCCTCCCCAGCCATTACACCTAGTGAATCCCTCATACCCTTTTATTTCTAACAGCATCCCTGATCCCTCTCTCCAGGACCTAATGCCTCCTATTCATAGCCTTCACTCCCACCACCCCCATGCAACCATCAACGGCCCCGCTCCTCGCTCACACGCTCCCTCTAGTTGTTACAAACCCACCCCCACGTCACACTTAATGGTCGGAGCTGCGTTATAAAATCACCCCCGCGACCGCATTCCTCCCTCATCTACCACTCAATGGGGCTGCGACCTAGCCACCTTTGCCCTCCAGTGACAACTGAGGGCAGTGGTGAGGCGATAACAACCTAGTTCCCTAGGTGTGATCCATGGCATCAGCCATGTGAGCTCCACCTCAATGCTGGCAGCTGAGCTCCTCTCCAAGGCTGACCAATTCTGATCGACAACCCCGAGCATCAAATGAAGCTCATCACAAGCCTCTCCTCTACCCATTTATTCCTCCTTGAATCTGACCAGGTAACTTCATTTTTATTTTCCTTGAGTTTCTCCAAATTACTCCTTTGCACACACTTTTATTCACCGACCACTGCCCATCTGACTAGCTCCGCCAACCATCGAACATTCACACTGATCCCTCTACTCACATCGTTCCTCCTTTAGAACCACATGCGCACCACCCCCATTTCTTCTCCAGCATGACGGGTCTCCACCCCTTTTTACCCTCATCTCACTCACCTCGCACACAGTGCACCTGCTTCGACTATACTGACCTTGCATGACTTCAATGGCCGAAGATCGCATGCCCTCACCGATCTCGAGCTTCCTCTCCGGTAAGGTGATGCCGACCACCACCTGTAGCTACCTTTGCAACTTCGGCTCCAGTCAGCCATCCTTGCAAGGTGGCTATGGTGCTTCAAGCATCTTCCACGAGCATGGAGGAGCACGATGGAGCTCTGGCAGCTTCGTCGTAGCTCCAGTTACGTCATTGTTCCTCCAACAGAGACAAAGAGCAGGGTTCGTTGGATGGCACCTCTCGATGGCCATTCAACAACCCTGACTGAGCCATGTCACCCCCCACCGGACCTGCAGGCTCGAGACGCCCGAGCCATTCTCCAAAGATGTTGCGTCTGTCGAGCCTTCTTGGACACGTCATGTGCGGCTCGAAGCTACTAAGTCTCTTGAGCCTAGCCCCGTATGTGCATGGCACGCGAGGGGTGGGCAATTTGCACTGAAGACCATGGGAGTTTTGGTTATTACATTTTGGTCCCCAGGTGTGTGTCTCCCGTGTGTGCCTGGGTATTTTATAGGGAGGCCCTTGAAATAGTTCCTTCCTGTGACCTATTTTTGTGATTAGTTATCTTTCATTTCCTTGCATTTTTAATACATTTATGCCCTTGTACTACTTTGAGCTTAAATTTGCAAGGAAATGTGGTTTTTGATGAACTAAATTTGCCTCCCATACTACAACAATTCCATACTTTCAAAGAGTTAAATTTGGCGTTCATCAAATGGTGTCGTCATTAGGGACACGACTCACCTTTAGTTATTTGTCTAATTTCGTTGAAATATTTTTTATATGAATATTTTCAAAATTTGCAGGTCTTCTCATCATGCATTTTTACATCATTTTTATTGATTATTTTTCTTGCAATTTTTCTAACAGTTTTCTTTTGTGGAAGGGCCCATGAAGATCGAGGATGCTTGATCTCCATGGATATGTGGAGTTGGGAACTCCCACTGAGTAGGCCGTAAAAGAAAAATCCAGAAGAATTCAAGGAATTTAGGCAGCATTTCATTCATGCATTCTATTGTAAAAAAATGTATCTTGTACATTTCTAGTGCCCTTCTTTCGAGGGCTCACGTGTGTAAAAAAAGAAAAAGGAAAAAAAAGAGTAGATCACTAGATCTACCTGAAGGATATTGAGATCCTCAAGCGCATCACGGAAGCGTGTCGATCGCATCGTATGCAATCGGAGCAACTAGTCGCACTAGTCGCTAGATGCAGCGGAAATTAAAATTTTAACTTTAAAGATGAAACCACATGATAACGAGAACACTTCTCGGATCGTTTCATCAAACCACAAAGTACAAGGAATACCTCTTGAAGCGTGGTTATGATCGCGAGATCCCAAAGTAGAGATCCTCCTATCTTAAGTCCGATCCACGAAGAACGCACTTGCGGGCGCGATGATGAGTCACGTTCCTTCCCGCAATCCTCGATGAAGATCCAAGCGATGGCTCCCCCGATTTCGTCAAACGAAATCCGTCGTCTTCTTTTAGAGTAAGCAACTCCAAAGAACATGGAGATCCACGAGTCGTCGAAGGCGAAAGCCGAGAGTCTCTCCTTTCTCAACACAAAGTGGACGTCCACTTGATGAAGAAGAGAAAGAGAGAGGGCGAGAATGAGAAAGAGAGAGAGAGAGAGAGAGAGAGAGAGAGAGAGTTGTGTCCTTGCACAACTCTTAATGATGTACCATGGAGAGGCTACCCTAGCCCTCCTTATATACTAGTTTAGGATCCAATGGATCTCAATCCATGGGACACATGGATCCAAGGGATATGCTTGGTCCATGATAAATCAATGGCTATGATTTGTTGTTGATTAAAAAGCAACAACATCAATTTAAATATAAATTAACTAAGAGATAACATGATAAATCAAATGGAGCTAACCATCCTCCTAAAAAGGGGGGCGTCACCCATGAACCATTCATGGGTGACGCCACCTCTAGAGGTGGTTATTTGCTCCATTTTATTTATCTTATTATTCCTTAATTAATTACAATAAATATTCACCAAAATAATTCCAAATTAATTTGTGAATATTTCAATCATGCCATTGAATATTATGTGAATCATATTCACAACCCAAACTAGTTAGTAAATTGCATTTCCAATTAATTAACAAATGTGAATCCAATCCACATTATTAATTAACAAATGCTATTTACATAAATTCTCTCTCTTATTATATGTATATTATAAATCATATTTATAACACACATATATCATGGATAGTGTTATCCACATTCTCTTAATCCTTGATAATTAAATCCCATTTAATTATCTTAGATAATCATTTTCACAATATGAATCATATTCATATCCAAGCTTGATAATTAAATCTTATTTAATCATCAAGTCCTTGCTTGGATATTTCATCAAAAGAATTATTCTTGAACCCTTTCAAGAATAATGTGCTTTCTCCGCAGATACTTGGAGATAAGGACAGGGCGATTGTATTATTCCATGTATAGTGACTTGGATATTGAGATCTCATCTCAAATCTAGATCTTACGGACCTCTCACAGATGCTTGATTAAATCAAGGCCGCAAATCCAATCTTCTCATTGAATCTGAATCCCATTCAGATCAATGTCCAATACTTGGACTAAGATCGGATTGCTTCTCTACTGAAAGGAGTCACTAAAATCCAGACCTGTTTCATCACTCCCTCGGAATGGAAGCGTCATGGATATACAATCGTTTATGATCACATCACCCTTCAGGTATTCCCAATACCTGTACATCCTGCATACTGGAAGACCCATGGTCAACCCGAAGATCAAGATCTATTTTACACTGTCTTCTTCAGGGTTTGATCACTAAGTTTCTAATTTGATCATTGGGAGTTGGTATCGATCATATACTTTCCAAAAGCATATATCATACCTAGGTCTTGATCATATACTTTCCAAAAGTATATATCAAACCTACAAATTCAGTCAAGCTTCCAAAGCGAGATGACCGTGCACGGAATTTGATTCTTCCCAATATCTCATGAGTGAGCTCATGTCTTCCGGTTCAGTAATGAACCTGTATGATCCCTTTGAGAGATCGTATTACTCATATGCCCTTATATGCACACCAACGCGCCGGTGTATAGACCTTGGTTAGGTCATCAACCTATTGGTCTGTCAAATGTACATACTCAGACATATAGCAATACATCTGTCTCCGGTCAGAGGATGCGTGCCTATGCTGTGACAGCATTCAACATAGGACTTAGGTTATCTCGATCTCGTTAAGTCAACTCTTTGACCTAACTAATCTGACACCTCCGAATCTCTATTCCTATGCAGAGGACCTGCATCAAGAGGTCGGTCAGATATCAGCCTATGTGAGAAAAGGATTGCCATCTCCTACTCAGGCTGGAGATCACATCTTAACAATCATCTGACGGTGCTTGATGAGTCCTCAATCTAACTCTTTAGATATTCATCCAAGCACCAGCCTCTATGATTCAATCATTGAATCAACAGCTGTATGATCATTAAGACAGCCATGGTACATAACCCTAATTGTACAGAGGGACCTATTATGCAAATTATTTATTCTTTATTTCAGATCAGGGAATGATGTTTGCAATAACATTTATTTCATAATGGCTCGCCGTGGGCTCACATGTCCAACAATCTCCCACTAGCCCAAAGAGCCATTAATGGGCTAATCATTTAAACTCATACTCATGTGACAATCATAGGCTATTTAGAAATAGCTAGGTAAGCTGATCAGTCACTCTGTTCCCACAAGACTATGCCAAGTCCTTTTACGGCACTTGCATATCCCTAGGTAACAGTGCTCGCATTCAATGCGAATGTTGCATCTAATGCAACCAATACTCAATCTAGTCAAAGCAGTTATAGTGTCTTTGACACTATTGCTCAACAACTATTATAACCAGTATTTCCATAATCCTTATGAGAATACCCTTATTCCTGGAGATCACTATCTCCTACGGTATTCGCAGTTAAGACCTTTTAGATCTCTATCTATAAAGTCTTAAGCTCTTTGAAGATAAGACTTAGAGATCACTATCTCTAAAGCCTTGTCATCTTTGAAGATTTTATTATTACTGCAATCAAGTGTTTTCTCTCCATAGTAGGATTAGTAACAGTTTACTACTCCCACTACATGGCAGATATCTGGCTTTTGTACACATCTAGCATATACTAAGCTTCTCGTAACTGATGCACAAGTGCAAGCAGTTCTAGCATTCACTTCCTCAACTCTTTGAGGTGCTATTCCTTTAGATAGGTCAGTACCAAATCTCAAGGAAGGAAGCCTTTCTTAGAATTTCCAGGAATGGAATATGTCCAAGGTGTACTACAAATGTGACAATCCCAATACCCTCTTTTCTTTGCTTCTGAACAACTTCAGAACTAAGATCTAAGAGGTATTCTTGAGAACATATCTCAAGGTATGGAATAGCCAGTCTATAAAACACTTATTATCATCCTTATATCATTCCAAATGATTAAGATATTATCTACATTTAGCACGATGAACACAATGGCACTCCCACTAAGCTTCACATGGTACATCAAGATTCTATTTGAAATCATAACATTTATAATTTCATCAAATCTTATGTTCCAACAACAAGAAGCTTATTTGAGTCCATAGATGGATTTCTTTAGCTTTCACATCTTACTTTCCCCGATCATGAAGCCCTGGGGCTACTTCATGTGAATATCCTCAGAGAGGTATTCTTAAGAGGAATGCAATCTTGAATTACATCCTGAAGATGCAATAGTCAAGTTGTGTAGCTAAGGTTAGCAATATTCTGATGAGTTTAAGCATGGTTACCGAAGAGCAAGTCTCATCGCAAGCAATGTCTTCTCTTCCGATGTGTAGCTTATGGCTACGAACCGAGCTTTGAAGGTCTCCACCTTCTCATCAGGTTCCCTCTTCTCTTGAAGATCCATTTACACCTTAATGGGTCAAACCCTTATAGGTGGATCCTCTAGGGTCCATATACAACACTTGTACATGAAGTCTACTTTAGACTTTATTGCTAATATCCATCTTTCCATGTCATGATCCTTAGGAGCTTCATCACATGAAGTCCGATCATTTTCAGACTTAATCGACACATGGAATACATCCTCAAACTCATTTGAAGAGGTATTAATGTTTCATCTTTAATTGTCCTTTTAGTCTCCGATTTCAGGAATCTCATTATCTTCTCAAGATTAAATGAGTTCCTATACTTCATTTTCATCTTGATTCTCAAGACTCTCAATCCTCCAAGAATCACATTCTCAGAGATGAGATCTTTTAAGAATCTCAAGGTCATAAAGTAGGTATCCAATACCATACTTTATTTTCCTAATGAAGTAGCACTCTCAAGTGCTAGATTCCAGCTTACATCCATGGAACCTTATTAAGGGTATATATTGTAGTCTCTACCACACATATATACCAGGAAACTAAGAGGATAATTATGCTAAAATTCATCATTGATCAAATCATGTCACACATGATCCAATTGTATCTCCCTACAACTCCACTGAGTTTAGGTGTATTAGGAGGAGTGAGATAGAAATGATATTCATATCTCCATAAGGTATTCTTTGAATTTTATCTAATAGGTACAAGCTACCTAGGTTAGATCAAATTCATTTCATCTTTCTTCAATCTTTGGTTCTAAACCAAAATTGTGAAATCTTTGAACATTTCAAAGGTTTCTCAGGTGAAGAGAAGAAATCTCATATCATACGTAATCATTAATAGATATTACATATCCATAATGTTTACTATGATATAGATGATCTACGTACATCAATATGTATGAGATCTTGAATACCTCGACATCTAACACCATTCCCAGAGAAGGGTGTATTGGACATTTTACTTTGAATACAATATTCACAAGTATGTAAGATTTGAAATTTTAGACATTCTAAAGTTTCATATCTTACTAGTCTATTGATCAAATCAATAGACAAATGTCCAAGGCTTGATGCCAGATCATTGTCAAATGATCTTCATCCTCCTATTGATCGTATGAGGTTTGATTTTCAGTGCTAGAAATCTTAATGAACCATTCATTAATTTTCTAATTTTGTGGAGTCCACTAGATGTTAGATTACTATCTGAAATATTTCCATCATAACTCTTTATGATAGTTCTATCTCAGAATTCATGTTTATTTCCAACATTTAGAAACAAACAATGAGGGTATTCTAATATCTAGGTCATAGAGACATTCTCTAAGACTAAGGGCTCTCCCACTGAGAATATGAAGTCCATCTATCCAACAGAGACTGCTGCAACAATTACAGCAATATCCATGTAGATGACTACTAAACCTTAAGATCAAATTTCTAATCTTCTAATATGTATATGCAACCAATTGCAAATGTCATTAGAAGATTGGGATACAATTGTCAGACTTTATCTTATGAAATAAGTAAGTCAAAGTCAATGATTATATGTAGATTATTCTGATGCTCTATCTGAGTCCTTCACTAAGGATTTTAGATAGATTTGATAGTCATACTATCAACACATCAACTTATTGCAGTATTGGCATTCATCCAACTCTTTGGATGTCATATGGAAGTCACAGAAGTAGGTCAACTCTTTGACTTTCCTTCTTACTCGGGTCCGACCCATGCTTCCACTGCACTCTCTTAATCTATAAACAACCATTGCTTAAGACTAAGGATCTCTTATGATAAATTCAAAAGAGTTCAATGTAAGAGCATTTCAACATTTATACATGCTTCATTAAATTCATACAATATGAATATTATGAAGCTTCATGAATGACTAGAGTATAGATAATAGAATGATGACACTCATCATATCTTCATATATCTTAACTCTTAGAGACTTAGGTTCAGGTAGGTATTCAAACATTTTGAATACATCATCTCTTTCGAGCCACCATTCTGCATAATGCAGAGAACCATGCCATTCATGATTAAATGTCTAGAGCACATATGTATGCCAAAATATCTTCTTTTATTTTATAAGGATTATTCGACAATTACGATCATCATCAACATGTCACTTCCAAAGTACCCTCGATGAAAGATCAGGACTATAGAGACATACAAACCCTAAGGTGATGTCTTATTGTCTTATTTAATTGCCCTTCCTCATTGTGTTGAGGAGACTTGCACACTGCAACCACATACATTATGTGTCCAATTGCAAGTACAATATCTGGATCATGAGTCCAATCCAAGATATTTTTACTGGTTATCATTGAGTATAACATTGAGTGGGTTTAATGAAGGATTATCTGAAATAAGAAATTTGCATAAGTGTATATATATTATATATACATGTTTTACTTTGATTTAGGAATTTTATATCAAAGTTGTCTTGCCTTGTCAACACTGAAAGTTCATTCCCTTAATCACTTTCAATGTAAGAGATATTCTTACCATTATATCTCAAGCAAGATCTGGGATCTCCTTCCTTATCTTTGTTGCATCCCAATAATATGAGAACTTACGACTCCGATAAAAAGAAGCGGGAACTCATTCCGCCTTGCAAGTCCAACTTGCATTCCCAATTCGGTCTTTAACACCCGGGCCCACCACCCCTAAGATGATGTTGACCCGTTGCTAATTGAACCAACCGTCAACAGGATTAGAACTCGCTATGCGCAATCCAATATCGCCCCAATAATATGAGGACTCGATATTGGGGTCACTACGCATACGACCTTACTCTTTCGAGAAGCAAAGAGCCCGATCCAGATGCGCTTGCATATAGGATCTGTCACTTCGGACAGGCGTCCCCTACATACAATCCCTGGCGACGGAACCCTTCGCCTTGACGGGAGACCATGGATGTCACTTATGTGATCCTCCACCTCATATTCAAATTGTAATTAATTATCGTGAATCATATTCACATAATTAATTCTTCCAAGGGAAATACACATCTATTCATAATAGAGTGTTTATTGGATATAATTAATTTAATCACATTAAATTAATCATCAATCCAATCATCAATCAACAAACATGTCTTTTACTTGAATAGTAGGTATATACTCAAATTACGTATTATTCGAATTTTAATAATTAGAAAAATACACATTGTCTGTCTCCGGTATTATACAGTCCCTACCCGCTGTCATGGCCAGTACCGACGAGAGTGGGACGAACCACATACGTTGCAACCCGCTACCCCAATGCTCTCCGACTAGGCACCACATCCGCCTCGGGAAAGGATAAAACCAGATAGACCATCATGTACTTTGAGATGTTCATCGGTTTTCAACCGAAATTATACCATATAATATAAATCAAAACATTTTTGATTATAAGGAGATTTGCTAGACAAATCCCCAATCCTATTCAAGCAAAAGGGTTTTTCATGTAAAAGTTGTCCTACAACAATTGTAGGATAAACTATGGTTTTCATGAAAGCAATGTTTGTTGATGAACCAATGATCAAGATCTAATATCTTATCATTGTGGTTTAGGCAAATGTCATTCAATGAAATAATTATTTCTTTAAATATTTCACAAATATTTATCACTAATTATTGCAGAAAATTAACAATTAATTTTCATCATGATAATTGAATGACATATCACAAGGTTCAAGATCAAAGAATGTTAATTTCCAGCAGTGACCCCCAATCACTAAAATTAACTTATCTTGATCAATATAAATCCAAAAAATGCAAACTCCAGTTTCAAAGATTGCCTATTTGATTTATCAAAGAACCCAAGTGATAATTCACGCATTTCAAGGCGGATTAAAACCGTAATCATCTCATTAATTACGTTCAAATCCGCAGTTCCCGCAACAGTGAATATAGTCATATTCAAAAAGTCATATCTTGAGCAAATAAAGTCCAAATTTAGTAAACTCAAGTCCTATGGTTTCCTTGTTTAATGGGGAACAAAATCCAATTGAAAAATTTCGTGTTTAAACATTTTAAATAGAGCCGAAAAATTCAATTTTACAGAGGTGCGAAAATTGAAATGCAGCAAAAATTTCGCAACCCTTTCAAGAACCAAATCGTCTAAGGTCTATGGATCATATCCAAAACCTTATTCAACCTGGCCCTGATACCACTTGAAGGATATTGAGAATCCTCAAGCGCATCACGGAAGCGTGTCGATCGCATCGTATGCAATCGGAGCAACTAGTCGCACTAGTCGCTAGATGCAGCGGAAATTAAAATTTTAACTTTAAAGATGAAACCACATGATCACGAGAACACTTCTCGGATCGTTCATCAAACCACAAAGTACAAGGAATACCTCTTGAAGCGTGGTTGTGATCGCGAGATCCCAAAGTAGAGATCCTCCTATCTTAAGTCCGATCCACGAAGAACGCACTTGCGGGCGCGATGATGAGTCGCGTTCCTTCCCGCAATCCTCGATGAAGATCCAAGCGATGGCTCCCCCGATTTCGTCAAACGAAATCCGTCGTCTTCTTTTAGAGTAAGCAACTCCAAAGAAGATGGAGATCCACGAGTCGTCGAAGGCGAAAGCCGAGAGTCTCTCCTTTCTCAACACAAAGTGGACGTCCACTTGATGAAGAAGAGAAAGAGAGAGGGCGAAAATGAGAAAGAGAGAGAGAGAGAGAGAGAGTTGTGTCCTTGCACAACTCTTAATGATGTACCATGGAGAGGCTACCCTAGCCCTCCTTATATACTAGTTTAGGATCCAATGGATCTCAATCCATGGGACACATGGATCCAAGGGATATGCTTTGTCCATGATAAATCAATGGCTATGATTTGTTGTTGATTAAAAAGCAACAACATCAATTTAAATATAAATTAACTAAGAGATAACATGATAAATCAAATGGAGCTAACCATCCTCCTAAAAGGGGGGCGTCACCCATGAACCATTCATGGGTGACGCCACCTCTAGAGGTGGTTATTTGCTCCATTTTATTTATCTTATTATTCCTTAATTAATTACAATAAATATTCACCAAAATAATTCCAAATTAATTTGTGAATATTTCAATCATGCCATTGAATATTATGTGAATCATATTCACAACCCAAACTAGTTAGTAAATTGCATTTCCAATTAATTAACAAATGTGAATCCAATCCACATTATTAATTAACAAATGCTATTTACATAAATTCTCTCTCTTATTATATGTATATTATAAATCATATTTATAACACACATATATCATGGATAGTGTTATCCACATTCTCTTAATCCTTGATAATTAAATCCCATTTAATTATCTTAGATAATCATTTTCACAATATGAATCATATTCATATCCAAGCTTGATAATTAAATCTTATTTAATCATCAAGTCCTTGCTTGGATATTTCATCAAAAGAATTATTCTTGAACCCTTTCAAAGAATAATGTGCTTTCTCCGCAGATACTTGGAGATAAGGACAGGGCGATTGTATTTATTCCATGTATAGTGACTTGGATATTGAGATCTCATCTCAAATCCAGATCTTACGGACCTCTCACAGATGCTTGATTAAATCAAGGCCGCAAATCCAATCTTCTCATTGAATCTGAATCCCATTCAGATCAATGTCCAATACTTGGACTAAGATCGGATTGCTTCTCTACTGAAAGGAGTCACTAAAATCCAGACCTGTTTCATCACTCCCTCGGAATGGAAGCGTCATGGATATACAATCGTTTATGATCACATCACCCTTCAGGTATTCCCAATACCTGTACATCCTGCATACTGGAAGACCCATGGTCAACCCGAAGATCAAGATCTATTTTACACTGTCTTCTTCAGGGTTTGATCACTAAGTTTCTCATTTGATCAATGGGAGTTGGTATCGATCATATACTTTCCAAAAGCATATATCATACCTAGGTCTTGATCATATACTTTCCAAAAGTATATATCAAACCTACAAATTCCAGTCAAGCTTCCAAAGCGAGACGACCGTGCACGGAATTTGATTCTTCCCAATATCTCATGAGTGAGCTCATGTCTTCCGTTCAGTAATGAACCTGTATGATCCCTTTGAGAGATCGTATTACTCATATGCCCTTATATGCACACCAACGCGCCGGTGTATAGACCTTGGTTAGGTCATCAACCTATTGGTCTGTCAAATGTACATACTCAGACATATAGCAATACATCTGTCTCCGGTCAGAGGATGCGTGCCTATGCTGTGACAGCATTCAACATAGGACTTAGGTTATCTCGATCTCGTTAAGTCAACTCTTTGACCTAACTAATCTGACACCTCCGAATCTCTATTCCTATGCAGAGGACCTGCATCAAGAGGTCGGTCAGATATCAGCCTATGTGAGAAAAGGATTGCCATCTCCTACTCAGGATGGAGATCACATCTTAACAATCATCTGACGGTGCTTGATGAGTCCTCAATCTAACTCTTTAGATATTCATCCAAGCACCAGCCTCTATGATTCAATCATTGAATCAACAGCTGTATGATCATTAAGACAGCCATGGTACATAACCCTAATTGTACAGAGGGACCTATTATGCAAATTATTTATTCTTTATTTCAGATCAGGGAATGATGTTTGCAATAACATTTATTGCATAATGGCTCGCCGTGGGCTCACATGTCCAACACTACCCCCTCCCCCCTTCACATAGATGCACACACCTCATATATGTGCATCTCCTCAACCCCACCATTTATGTATATTCACACATATACCCCCCCCTCCCCTCTAATATTCTTCAAAATTATCTGTAAGCATTCACCCCCTTCTCTCCAATCATCTGAATAAATCTCCTTCTAACCCAAACAACCACGGGGCCCCCAGCCCAATTCCAAATCTTCTACTTAAGTTATATTCAGCCTAAGTATAGGGGGGACCGGATTCATTCATCCATCCCTCCATCTGTCTTATTATATTTAGGTCATTTTTGACCTAAATATAAGGGAACCTCTTGTAATCCAAAAATAATCATCGGTCATGTGTTCTACACTTGGCGGGAGAACAATCGTCAAGGCGAACGAAAAAAACCTTGGATCAATCAACAATTAACCCACAATAAGAATCAAGCAATAAATATCAAAAATGTGGAGTTAAAATTTGTTACAACTCTACAAAAAAATGTGTAGTAGAGGTCGAAATCATGGAGCAAATTGTAGAAGGAGGACAGAAATGATGCGCTCGAAAATTTATCTTTTCTCTCTTATCCAATTTTATTAATTTTGTGGGTTTTCAGTTCTGTATATATTTTTTTTATGTTTTTATTTGATTTTAGCTTTCTATTTTTATAGTTTCTTTTAATATTTTTCAGATTTTTATATTTATTTTTCTTTTATTACATATACTATATCATATATAAGGCATTATATATACAATATAGAGTAATATATTTATACATTCTAATAAATATAAAAAATATAGAATTAAACTTTTTTGTTGATTTTATAAATTTCTCTAATGTTTTTGTAATTTTTCTGGACTTTTGCTGATTTTCATGTATTTTTAAAGTCAAAATTATCCTAAATAAGGGAGTAAATAAATACCTGAAATTGATTTGAATATTAAAAATAGTAAATAAGGTCCAACATTTTATAAATCAATTTTAATATATAAATAATTATATAAAGAAAATTATAAAATAGTAAAACATATTTTTAGATTTTTTAATGATTTTGTAGACTTTTTAAAAAAATATTTTGGGGATTTTCTTTTTTTCAAGCTTTCTCTTTTTCCATTTTTTGTGATTTTTGGTCTGTAAATAAATAGGGTAAAATATACTACATATAATTTTTTTGGGGATTTTTAGACATGTTTTTGTTATTTTAGGTATTTCATAATTTGAACTAGGAATGAATATGCTCCATTTCATTTTTAAAAAATGGCTAAAATTCACAAAATTATGAAATAAAATATGGGCAATGAATATACATGGCATGAAGCATATATCCCTATTTTTGTGAACTTTTAGGAGCACATTAACTATATTTAATAAATAGATGAAAATCAATAAAATGCATGTCCTAGCAGAGGCATATTTGCAAACTAAATGGAGTTTTGGGGAGCATATGCAATTTAACCAAAAACATACAACGTAATTTTATTTTTATTGGATTAATACTCAATTACAAAAACTCCAGGGCAGAGCATGCAAAATTTCCCCCTATACTTGGGACTACACGTGACTATGCTGGAAAGGGCCCTTACGCAATATTCAAAAAGTACAGAGGTTTCACATACAAAATTTCCCATTGATTTACAACAAATATTTTAAGTACAACACTAATTACTAAATACAAAAACACAAGGTAAGATATGCAATGTGCGTGATCGGACGACGGTGCTCATCCCGCTTGCCACATGTCGGGTTATGGGTGTGCGATGACGATTGGCATTGGACGGATGGGATTAGATCACTGGATGCGATCAGACAGTATTGGCATGGCTCCAACGGCTGTTGCTGCATCTGGCATGTGGTGCTGGATCGAAGGCGATGGAGGGGTCTAGAAGAACAGAAGAAGAACTCGCCTGGGGCGAGTTTTGATCTGACCTCACGGGCTCCTCAAGCCTTCTCTGTCACTGTTGAGCATCTCTATTCATTCTTGGGAGTGCCACATATCTTCTAGATACCTCAAAGGTCTCCGGAGCTTGCTGGAGGTGCTCTGGTGGGCAAGGTCTCCTAGAGGTACTTCTTCAAGCAAGATGGAGCTAAGATGCACCCTTCAAGACCTGCAAAATGGTTACAAACACTGGCGGGACAACGGTAAGGGTCTTGGCATTTATGTGAATATGAGAAAATGTGGTTTTGGTGAACCAAATCTGCCTCCTCTAGTAAAACATATCCATACTTTTAAAGAGTTAAATTTAACATTCATCAAATGGTGTCGTCGTCGGGGACACAACTCATCTTTAGTTATTTGTCTAATTTCGTTGGAAGATTTTTTATGTGAATATTTTCAAAAGTTGCAGGTCTTCTCATCATGCATTTTTACATTATTTTTGTTTAATGATATTTTTTAACAATTTTCTTTTGTGGAAAGTCCCATGAAGATCGGGGATGCTTGATCTCCAAGGATGCATGGAGTTGGGAGCTCCCGCTGAGTAGGCCGCAAAAGAAAATCCTGAAGAATTAAAGGAATTTATGCAGCATTTCATTCATGCATTCTATTGTAGAAAAATGTATCTTGTGCATTTGTAGGGGCCCTCGTTCGAGGGCTCGCGTGTGTAAAAAAAGAAAAAAAAAGAGTATATCACTAGATGATCTATCCCCCCCCTTCACATAGATGCTTACACCTCATATATGTGCATCCCCTCACCCCCACCATTTATGTATATTCACACATATATCCCCCCTCAAATATTCTTCGTAATTATCTGTAACCCTTCAACCCCCCCTCTCTCCAATCATCTGAATAAATCTCCTTCTGTCCCTAACAACCACGGGACCCCCAACCCAATTCCAAATCTTGTACCTAGGTTATATTCAACCTAAGTATAGGGGGGACCGGATTCATTCATCCATCCCTCCATCTATCTTATTAGATTTAGGTCATTTTTTACCTAAATATAAGCGACCCTCTGATATCCAAAAATAATCATCGGTCATGTGTTCTACACAAGGCGGGAGCACAATCATCAAGGCGATCGAAGAAAACCTTGGATCAATAAACAATTAACCCACAACAAGAATCAAGCAATAAATATCAAAAATGTGGAGTTAAAATTTATTATAACTCTACAAAATAATGTGTAGTAGAGGTCAAACTCATGGAGCAAACGGTAGGAGGAGGACAGAAATGATGCTCTCAAAAATTTATGTTTTCTCTCTTGTCCATTTTTATTATTTTTGTGGGTTTTCAATTATGTATATCTTTTATTTTTGTTTTATGTTTTTATTTAATTTTTAATTCTATTTTTATAATTTCTTTTTATATTTTTTCAGATTTTTATTTTTCTTTTATTACATATATTATATCATATATAAGGCTTTATATATACAATATAGAGTCATATATTTATACATTCTAATAAATATAAAAAATATAGAATTAAACTTGTTTGTTAATTTTCTCTAATGTTTTTGTAATTTTTCTGGAATTTTTTCTTTTTTATGTATTTTTAAATTCAAAATTATCCAAAATAAGGGAGTAAATAAATACAGGAAATTGATTTGAATATGAAAAATAGTAAATAAGGTCCAACATTTTTCTAAATCAATTTTAATATATAAATAAATATAGAAAGAAAATTATAAAATAGTAGAACATATTTTTAGATTTTTTAATGATTTTGTAGACTTTTTTAAAAATATTTTGGGGATTTTTCTATTTTCAAGCTTTTTCTTTTTCCATTTTTTAGTGATTTTTGGTCTGTAAATAAATAGGGTAAAATATACTACATCCATTTTTTGGGATTTTTAGACATGTTTTTGTTATTTTTGTTATTTTATAATTTGAATAAGGAATGAATAGGCTCCATTTTATTTTTATTATAATGATAAAATGCAAAAAAAATTTATGAAATAAAATATGGGCATGAATATACATGGCATGAGGCATATATCCCTATTTTGTGAACTTTTAAGAGCACATTAACAATAATTAATAAATAGATGAAAATCAATAAAATACATGTCCTAGCAGGGGCATATTTGCAAACTAAATGAAGTTTTGGGGGCGCATATGCAATTTAGCCAAAAACATACAATGTAATTTAAATTTTATTGGATTAATAATCAATTACAAAAACTTCAGGGCAGAGCATGCAAAATTTCCCTCGATATTTAGGGACTACACTTGACTGGGCTGGAAAGGGTTCCTTCTGCAATATTCAAAAAGTACAGAGGTTTCACATACAAAATTTCCAATTGATTTACACCTAATATTTTAAGTACATGACTAATTACTAAATACAAAAACTCGAGGTAAGATATGCAATGTGCATGATCGGATGGCGGTGCTCATCCACTTGCCACATGTCAGGTTATGCGTGTGCGATGATGATTGGCCTTGGACGGATGGGATTAGATCGCTGGATGCGATCAGACGGTGCTGGCATGGCTCCAATGGTTGTTGATGCATCTGGCATGTGGTGCTGGATCGAAGGCGATGGAGGGGTCTGGAAGAACAGAAGAAGAACTCACTTGAAGCGAGTTTTGATCTAACCTCACAGGCGCCGCAAGCCTTCTCTGTCACCATTGAGCATCTCTATTCGTTCTTGGGAGTGCCACGGATTTTCTAGATACCTCAAGGTCTCCGAAGCTTTCCGGAGGAGCTCTAGAGGGCAAGGTCGCCTAGAGGTACTTCTTCAAGCAAGATGGGGCTGAGATGCCCCCTTCAAGACCTGCAAAATGGTTACAAACACAGGCGGGACAATGGTGATGGTCTTGGCATTTATGAGAATATGTGAAAAATGTGGTTTTTGGTAATCTAAATTGCCTCCTATAGTACAACATATCCATACTTTTAAAGAGTTAAATTTAACGTTCATCAAATGGTGTCGTCGTCGGGGGACACGACTCACCTTTATTTATTTGTCTAATTTCGTTGAAATATTTTTTATGTGAATATTTTCAAAATTTGAAGGTCTTCTCATCATGCACTTTTATATTATTTTTGTTGATTGCTATTTTTCTAACAATTTTATTTTGTTGAAGGGCTCATGAAGATCGAGGATGCTTGATCTCCATGGATGCATGGAGTTTGGAGCTCCCGTTGAGTAGGCAGCAAAAGAAAATCCATATGAATTCATGGAATTTAGGCAGTATTTCATTCATGCTTTCTATTGTGAAAAAATGTATCTTGTGCTTTTCTAGTGGCCCTCGTTCGAGGGCTCGCGTGTGTAAAAAAGAAGAAAAAGGGAGTAGATCACTAGATGATCTATCCCCCCTTTACATAGATGCTTACACCTCATATATGTACATCCCCTCACCCCCCACCATTTCTGTATATTCACACATATACCCCCCCCCCCTCTAATATTATTCATAATTATCTGTAACCCCTTAACCCCCCTCTCTCCAATCATCTGAATAACTCTCCTTCTATCCCTAAAAACCACGGACCCCCAACCCAATTCCAAATGTACTACTTAGGTTATATTCAATCTAAGTATTGGGGGGACCGGATTCATTCATCCATCCCTCCATCTGTCTTATTATATTTAGGTCATTTTTTACTAAATATAAGGAACCCTCTAATAACCCAAAAATAATCATCGGGCATGTGTTCTACACAAGGCGGGAGCACAATCATCAAGTCGATCGAAAAAACCTTGGATCAATCAACAATTAACCCACAACAAGAATCAAGCAATAAATATCAAAACATTGGAGTTAAAATTTATTATAACTCTACAAAAAAATGTGTAGTAGAGGTCGAACTCATGGAGCAAACGGTAGAAGGAGGACAGAAATGATGCGCTCAAAATTTTATCTTTTCTCTCTTATTCATTTTTATTATTTTTGTGGGTTTTCAATTATGTATATCTTTTATTTTTGTTTTATGTTTTTATTTGATTTTTAGTTTTCTATTTATATAATTTCTTTAATATTTTTCATATTTTTATATTTAATTTTCGTTTATTACATATATTATATCATATATTAGGCTATATATATACAATACAGAGTCATATATTTATACGTTCTAATAAATATAGAGTTAAAATTGTTTGTTGATTTTATAAATATCTCTATGGTTTTTGTAATTTTGCTGGAATTTTTGCTGATTTTTATGTATTTTTAAAGTCAAAAATATTCTAAATAAGGGAGTAAATAAATACTTGAAATTGATTTGAATATTAAATATTGTAAATAAGGTACGAAACTTTCTAAATCATATTTTTTAAACATATTTTTATTTTTTTAATGATTTCGTAGACTTTTTAAAATTATTTTGGGATTTTCAATTTTCAAGCTTTTTCTTGTTTTATTTTTTAATATTTTTGGTTTATAAATAAATAGGGTAAATATACTACATATATACTTTTTGGGGATTTTTAGACTAGTTTTTGTTATTTTTAGTATTTTATAATTTGAACAAGGAATGAATAGGCTCCATTTCATTTTTAATGAATGGAAAAAATGCACGAATTACGAAATAAAATATGGGCATGAATATACCATGGCATGGAGGCACATATCCCTATTTTTGTGAATTTTTAAGAGCACATTAACTATATTAAATAAATAGATGAAAATCAATAAAATACATGTCCTCGCAGGGGCATATTTGCAAACAAATGAAGTTTTGGGGCGCATATGCAATTTAGCCAAATTATACAACATAAATTAAATTTTATTGGATTAATATTCAATTACAAAAACTCCAGGGCAGAGCATGCAAAATTTCCCCCGATACTTGGGGACTACACGTGACTGGGCTGGAAAGGGCCCATATGCAATATTCAAAAAGTACAGGGGTTTCACATACAAAATTACCCATGATTTACAAACTAATATTTTAAGTACAGGACTACTTACTAAATACAAAAACGCGAGGTAAGATATGCAATTCGCGTGATCGGACGGTGGTGCTCATCCCACTTGCCACATGTCGGGTTATGGGTGTATGATGACGATTGGCCTTGTACGGATAGGATTAGATCATTGGATGCGATCTGACGGTGCTGGCATGGCTCCAACGGCTGCTGCTGCATCTGGCATGTGGTGCTGGATTGAAGGCAATGGAGGGGTCTAGAAGAACAGAAGAAGAACTTGCCTGGGGTGAGTTTTGATTTGACCTCACGGGCGCCTCAAATCTTCTCTATCCCACCGTTGAGCATCTCTATTCATTCTTGGGAGTGCCACGGATATGCTAGGACCTTAAAGGTCTCTGATCTTGCCGGAGGAGCTTTGGAGGGCAAGGTCACCCTACGTGTGTACGTACATATGTATATACATACATACATACATACATACATACCTACCTATATACGTACCTACGTACCTACCTACATATGTACGCACAGACCTACATATCTACGTACGTACCTACCTACGCACCTACATACCTACCTACATACATACATACAAACATACATACATACCTACATACCTACGCATACATAGTATTACGTACGTACATACATATATACATTCATACATATATACATAACTACATAAACACATACATACACACATACATACATATGTACATACATACTTATTTACGTACTTAAGTACGTGTTATCTACGTGTGCACGTACGAACTTACGTACCTAGCTACGTACATACCTACATACCTACATACGTACCTACCAAACATACGTACATAGGTACATACCTACATGCATAGATACCTACATTCATGCGTACGTACGTAGGTACCTACTACATACATACATACATACATACATACATACATACATACATACATAAATACATACAACATACTTACGTACATACATACATACATACGTACGTACATACATACATACATACCTGCCTATGTACGTACATACATACATGCATGCATGCATACCTACATACATGCATGCATACATCCATACAAACATGCATACATCCATACATCCATGCATGCATGCATACATACATACATACATACATACATACATACATACATACATACATACATACATACATACATACATACATCCATACATACATACATGCATGCATACATACATACAAACATACATACATACATCCATACATACATCCATCCATCCATGCATGCATGCATGCATGCATGCATACATACATACATACATACATACATCCATACATACATACATGCATGCATACATACATACAAACATACATACATACATCCATACATACATCCATCCCATCAATGCATGATGCATGCATGCATGCATGCATACATACATACATACATACATACATACATACATACATACATACATACATACATACATACATACATACATACATACATACATGCATGCATACATTCCATACATACATGCATACAAACAGACATATGTAAGTACCTACCTACCTACCTACATGGATACATGCATACCTACCTACCTACCTACCTTACATACATACATACATACATACATACATACATACATACATACATACATACATACATACATACATACATACATACATAGATACATACATACATACATACATCCATCCATCCATCCATACATACATACATACATACATACATACATGCATGCATGCATACATACATACATGCATACAAACAGACATATGTAAGTACCTACCTACCTACATGGATACATGCATACCTACCTACCTACCTACCTACCTACATACATACATACATACATACATACATACATACATATGTACATACTCACATACATACATATGTACATACACACATGCATACATACCCACGTACATACATACATACGTACCTACGTACATGTTATGTACGTGTGCACGTACGAACTTACGTACCTACATACATGCCTACCAACTTTCATACGTACCTACCTACATACGTACGTAGGTACATACATACCTACATGCATAACTACCTTCATGCGTACGTACATATGTACCTACATACATACCTACCTACATACATACATACATACATACATACATACATACGTACGTACGTACATACATACAAACATACATACAGACATACATACATATACACACGCACATGCATAGATACGTAGACTCTGAATGTAACACGTGCTACTCCGCTCTCGTACTTATCCTTTATTTCATCTCGTAAGTCTCCGCTCTCTGGTTATCTCTCTTAAGATGCTTGGCATTGTCATACTTTGGAGTCTCCTTAGGTTGAGCATCAGAGTCTGTCCTCTTCATGTCCCCAGCCCAATCCGGTGCGACATGGTACATCTGCTGTGAGAGACATATGATTAACACAAAACAAACAGAAAGATCTCGTGTCCAGATTAGTGAGAATCTGAGTAGTATACATGATCTAACTGTTGCTGCTACTGAGATCTGTTCAGGATATTGGGATTATCCTGAACCTGGGCAGTAATGGATGTAGTAGGGGTAGTGCGCTCATCATGTACATGGGATAGACGGTTCGGTCAATCTCAAATACTGTACTTCGTTCCTATAGTAATGCAACTCCTCTAAAATCTATTACTGAAAATCCACGGGACCTGAAGATAAAATGTTGTGGCTGTGAAGAAGAAGAAGAAAAGATGAACATGAATAATGACCTTAATGGACATAGGAATGCTGTTGCTGCTGGGTATGTTGCTGAACTTGCAGGCCCTCCTGGCTCGACTGGTACATCTGTTGATGCCCGTACTACTACTGCTGCTATCTCGATGCTTGTAAGGAATCAGATTAATATTATATTTTCTCTATTATTTTATTAAAATTTCCTTTTGTAAATAACATTTATTAAAATCAATAAAAAATATAAACTCTCGAAAAATGTATTTTTAATATCTTAAAAATGCCTTAAAAATCCTTTTTTCTACATTTTTTTCTTTTAAGTGCTTTGTGAAAGTTGAAGATCTCACAACTCCAAAGCTCTGTGGTGTTGTAAGAGGTGTAGGAGTAAATGATTTCTTGTAGAAGGTCTAGAGGTGCTGGTATGAGAAACAATCCTAAGAATCCCTTGCCTGGCAGGGTCACGTATGTATCACAAACCATTTACCCTCCCATACCTGGGAAGACTCCTCAGTGATTGTCTCCACAAACAGTTGTTGTTGCTGGCAAGAATGGGCTAGAGGTTGGTCCTACCCACAACTGGGTGGCCCTAACATCTGCTGCTAGATGAACACTGTAAACTGGAGTAGCAGGTGTAGTCACCTCAGGTACCTCATCTTGGATACCTTCTCACAAAACTCTGCCATATGTTTAGACAGTTTGGATAAACTGTTGTCCAACTCATACATACGTCTATCGATCCTCTCAACCACTGTGAGTTTGTCTGCTATAAGGCCCATGTCAAAAAAATCTATTGTAGCCCTCACTCCCCCGTTAGATATTAATGGAACAGGGGGTCTCTAGTTGGATTTACTCATGCTCTGTGCTTTAATCGTCTCAGCCATCCGCTTGAACACCTTCCAGATAGTGTCTACTCCTTGTGAAGTATAGATACCTCCACAAGCATCACTGACCAAACCCTGCACCTCAGGGTGTATATCGCAATATACAGACTCAACCAAGATGGTAGGCTCTAAGCCGTGAAAAGGATACTTCCGTAAGAGATCCTTGAATCTCTCCCATTTATCATAGAAGGCTTCATTAGGAAGTTGGAAGAAACTCATAATGCGTGAATGCATCAAGTTGGTTCCACTCAAAGTGTAGAACTTATTTAGGGAGTGGTCCTTGAACTGCACAAAGGTAGTTACAACTAGACTCGGGTTCTTCATGCAATAATCCGCCTTATCCTTTAAGGCAAAAGGAAAGGCTTTGAGCCTAATGTAATATTTCCTAACCCTAGGATGCATAAGGTTAGTGCAAACCAACTCAAAGTCCCTGAGGAATGCATAAGGTTTCTCGTGTGCATTCCCATGGAAATGTGGCAGTATACTAAGAAACTGCGGCTTCATTTCATATTCAACTTCAGGTTCAACTGGTCTCAACCAATTATCCATCTGATATTGCCCATGATTATATGCCATGTCCATTGATGCATCTCTACCCAACTATAAATTACCAAGTTGTGCTCGCACAAGTGCTAGATTTTGCTCGGATTCTGCCAACCTAGCCAACACTGCATGCTTTGGGTCCTCTCATTCTTCCTCCTCTCCATTACGTTTCATAGGTGGCATCTCTAATGAATCTTCATCACCTTCATCAAAGAAAGGATTGGAGCAAGATCTAGGTGAAGATAATGAAATCGAATGGATCTCACCAAGGCAATGATTTTCCTCATAAGTAGAGAAAAAAAGGGGTTGGTTGAGATGTAACCACCCTTGATGAGGGAATCATGATACATCGGTTCGGGAAAAGGATTGTTTCCAAACTGGGATTGTACATTTAAAGAAGAAGAAGAAGGGGACTAGACTGACGAAGACATGATATTTGGGCAGTTTGATGACAAGCTCGCAAAATCCGAACGAATATCCAACCAATTATCAATCTTCGAATTCAAGAGATAGAGAATTTGAGAACATAAGACCATTGTCACTGTTATAGATGTACGAGTCCGGGTGGTTTATTGGTCCTCCGTCGGTACTTCTGGATTCAAAGCACAAGAAGGGGGATACCCTTTGCCGCTCAAGCTGCAACAATAAACACTATTCGTATTGTGGTGGATCAGGGTATGCAACGAGCAGAAGTTATGATAAAGGGCCCCGATCTCGGAAGAGATCCTACATTACGAGCTATTCATAGAAGTGGGATATTATTCCGTTTCGTACACGATATAACCCCTATGCCACACAATGGATGTAGACCCCCAAAAAAAGGCACTCAATACAAAAATATTTAGTTCTACTGGGCACATAAATGTGCAGATTTACTCATACAAAACAATCAATGCAAACCCTTTTGAATTAATTCACCAACTCAACACTGAAGGCTGGGGATGATGGCCTTATTATATTGGAAATTTTAGTAAGTGATAAATGCAAATCTTGAAAGATCTTAACGAACTGGTAGGTGCTTGTATTTACCTACAGACTAGCCTTTTCCTTATGACTAGTTGCACCTACTTTCAGCCAGTATGGGAGTAAGTACGGATTGTAAAAATATGGTTACCCGTTACTTGAGTATGGAACCATATACAATGTCCTCTAAACCACCCACTCTGCTAAGGAAATCAAGACCATTTACCTGCTACCTGCATTTCCTCACTGAGAAGTAGCTAATCATTTTTGCAGAACCAGTAGTATATATTAAAATCCTGGTGGCTCTATCCTAGTGTTCATTTCTCCCTCACATGCAAATAAATTCAAATAATGAGGGCTTTTTGCACCCTAAAATAAGGTTACTTTTATTCCAATTTAGTTTGGTCAACTTGCATTAATTCAGTCCCAATTTTAAGAGTTTTGATTATCGCTTGAATTACGTGACCAAAAACATTGCCTACCTTTCAATTCCTTTTTCCTTTTTTCCTTAAGTTGGTAAAACTGATGGAGAAAGTAGAAAAAAAATACAATAGGAAATCAATGATGCATGTATTCATTAGAGATACTTAAAACACTTTCTTGAATTCTCCATGTGGATGCATAATTGAATTTAGAAATCTAGCTATATGATGCAAGTCAAAAAGCCACCTAAGCAGTAGTTCTATTACCTACGAAGAAATCAATTAATTTGAGTAAGTAGAACACATGCTACGTGCATCTATGAATCTCCTAAGATTTTTGCAATTGTGAATCTTATGAGAATGTGGTGTGTGTCCTAATTTTACAAAATATATTAAGCAAAACGGACCTACAATATGTCTAATCTGGCATAATGCTTGAATCTAAAATGACAAGTCGAGAACCACTCTCTACACAACCACCACATATAAACATAATAAAGTCCACATGCCTTTGTTACACACATGAGATCTCAATCAGAATCACCGTAAATAGGCTATTAAGTTACAAATAATTACAACATGACAAAATGGACTCAATTAATCTAAATAATCTCTCTACTAGATAAATTGTTTCATGGGCTCTCCAGCAAGAAACTCTAAGCTCCTCGCCTCCATGGTCCTTCGAGAGTCGTCGGCTCCACGGATCTTCCACAAAACAAGAAGTTTATTATAAAGATTCTAGAGAGATTAAAATAATTAATTAAGTAAAAATCACAAATTAGAACAAGACAGAATCAATCAGAACAAGCTCAAAAGTAATAAACCTAACAATCACTAAACCCAAATAATGATCACAAAATGTGTCGCATCCCCGGCAACGATGCCCTCAGATGAACCACTAAATTCATGTATTAATATGAGACTGTTGTAACACAAACACATAGTGTATCATAAAGAACCGAATTAACAATCTATGCGAGGAGGATTCGACTTGAATTTAAAACTATGAACTCCAGGGTCGGACACAAGGACACGAGCAATTAAGATTAAAGTTTAAATGTCAAGTACTTAATATAATAATGTCTAAGATGATTATTTTGAGAAGACACCTTGAATCAACTTAATTGTATGAAGACAATCTTGCACAAACATCACTAAGTTTAACACAATAATCATCTCAGTTTAAATGTAATCAACTTAAATTATATGAAGACAATCTTGCATAAACACCACTAAGTTTAACACGATGAAATAGGATACTCAATAGGAAAATAAAAAAAATCACGATAATTCCATGAATTAATTCAATATTAATTAAGGCATGATAATAGATCCAATAAAGACTTTAAGTATTAATCAATCACCTAAAGTAATTGAACTTTGATAATCAATAGTCTTAGCAAACAATTAAACCATTTAATTACTTTATGATAATGATAAAAATTAACTAATAGATAGCCATTAAGAATCAAGGTATTTTTCAGGATGAATTACTCACAAAGATTCATTTTCATCATCATTTAAGGTCTAATTAAGTTCTTAGAGAATGAACTAATTTGTGCAATATTTTTTGATAAAAAACGAACAATAAAAAATGTCAATAGATAGAGCAATAAGTTAGCTTTCAAATGAGACCAAAATCACTTCATTGGATAAGCAATGCTCAAGTTATTAGCAATTAAATATAGGCACATAACTGTATTAACAACTTAAGAAAACAAAGCATAAGGTTTACAAACAGGTCCCTAGAGGGACTGAATTGCTATTAATAAAATCTGGCCTTGAAGTTTGTTAGATACCCCCTATGTAGGGGTATTTTTGGAAATAAGGTGAACGACATGGATACATCTGCAAATTCCCCAAGATTACGTGCAAACATGCACATGAATCAAGGTTTGGATGTGTCTCAGGCCACGTGGCAGCCCATTGTGCTTCGGCTGTGGCTTGGATGCGTACAAGGTTGCAGGTTCGGATATGGGGACGTGGCCTTGTGTAAACCATTAGATTGCGCCTAAATAGATCCAATCCAACAATACCTGGATTTCTGCGATTTTTCTCCTTCTCCTTGCGTGGTGGTGATCTGGCGTGACTCGGGTGAGCCTCTCCTTCCTCCGTCGAGCTCTTGGAGGTACTCCAAAGATTGAGAAAAGGGTTTAGTTGGCTCGCAAAGGAGATGCTACTTCATCGGAGGAGCATAGTCAGTGGAGAAGGAGAAGTACTAAGGATTAAACTCCATATAAGAGCTTCTTACGCATCTCCGACCATTGAAGGGTTTCTTGAAGCTGCATGATTAGATGACAATAGTTGAGGCAAAATCGAGGTGCTTGCGTGCGATGGGGGGTGAAATAGGGGTCAATCGAATGTAGAAGGAGAGACCCTCATTGGTTCTCCTCCAACAATGAATGAGAAGATATATTGAGATGGAGGTAGCGATAGAATAAGAAGAACAAAGGTTGAGGACTTCTGTATGGATCATTGATCCACGGTGAAGAAAACAATAATCATGATTCGGATTTTGGATATTTCTAAAGAGTAATGAAAATAGAAGAAGACCAAGGACGAGTTATGCATATACTTACCTAGAGATATGAAGAACATACGTGTACGAAGAAGACGAGCTTGGATTGGAGTTTCACGAACTTTGATCTTCACTTCTGATCTTTGGCTAATAGACGAAGCTAGAGCAACAAATAGTGTTGCTGCAGCTTGTCGGCAAGGACGTAATTCTCGTCGGTGAACACCCTTGGTCTTTGCTTTCAAAACCATGTTCCTCTATCACTGGAAGGTTGGTGAAGTTGGGAAGATTCACGCAGAGTGGCCAGATGAGTTGGAAGTTGGCTAGCGATGGTTTTTTGATTGTGTGGTGGTTTGCGTGTTAGTGACGAAAGTGTTGGTTTCAACTACCACTTACGGTAGGGGAAGAGACGGATGAACACATCCAGATAGTTGGCGAGGATCATGATCAAATGGAGATTAATTAGATGGTATTTGTGAGGGAGAATGACGTGAAAGGGCATTTTGAAAATGGAAAGAAGTTAAGGGTCGGCGAAGAGGTGCGTCTGTTGACAGAGGTGTGTGGAGGTTAAAGGAGATGGGATGGTTGTTGGATCTGGGAATCCAATGGATGGGAGGGAGGTGCTAATAGAGCGCTCTGATCTGATCATGAGACTAGATCTAGTGGTGGAGGACAGATAGAACGAGATTGGGTTGCAACCGTCTGGTGTGATGATTAGATGGTTCACAAATGAGAGGAAGAGATAGTAGGGCCAAGTCACATGGTAGGTGGAGAATGCACCACATGGCCCCATGATAATTAAGACTAGTACGGAAAATAAAGGAAAATGAGAAAGAATTAGATAGAAGATGAATTAGAAAAAGTCATGGAAATGAGAGATGTAGATCTCAACGAGATCAAAAACTAATGGAGAAGTCAAAGAGATTAGAGGTCAAATGAAAATTAAATACTAATTAAGGCTATAAAATAATTTTCTCTCTCTTTTTTCTTATTTTTTGTATTTTTATTTTCTTTTATGTTTATATATTTATATATAGTATTAGACTAATTTTTATTAGATTTTTAATGAAAAATGAATACATAAATTATTGCATCAGAATAGGGTTACATTAATATAATGTAATAAGTGTTTATTATATACAACACAATTTGTCAATTAATGTTAATTGTCAATGAATATTGTTGAATTACTTAAGAAAGAGAGATAATAATGATGATTAATAAGGATAAATCTGGGATTTATTACCCCCTATACTTAAGCTAATCTCATCCTCGAGCTAAAGAACTAATTAAAGAGTTAGTTTAATTAGTGAGCTCCTTAACATGTGCAAGTGAAGATACAAGGCTTGATTTAACCTAGAATACTAGGTTTTAGGAATCCTAAAACTCTAAATTGATTTAAGTATTAATCAAAAGGAATTCAACTCCTCGAAATGTCAGACTCTTGATGAATACATATATAAGAAGTATTACTTAGTGTAGACTGCAACCACGAGAGTAAAGTCAGAATATCACCAAAAATCCAATCTCAGAAGCTCTCCTAAAGACTCAACCTTCAACAGGAGGGAATAAATATAGTCTTGCTTCAATCCACCTTCTCTTCAGCTTGTCATAATTCAAAGGGATAGATGGAAGGACATATCATGGAGGATATATGACTGTGTACTTATTTTCACTTCCTCTCATTGGAACAGGATTCTTTCAAATGCCAATACTCAACACATTTTTTATTTTTATTTTGTCAATCAGTATGTCCATCAAAAAGAAATTTGAGTCATCAGTACTTATTTTCCTGGGAGTACACCTGGGTGTATCTTTTTAAGGTATCTAATATACCTGCACCTCAACTTGTAGCGCTAACATTGTAGAACCCTTTTTGTGATACTAGCCAACTCATAAAAGCCTAATGAATTATTGGTCCAAGTGGACACTTAAAGGTTAGGAGTGCTCTCCTTGACTGTAATAGCTCATAAGATGTAACTTTGTAATGTGATGAGCTTTTCTTTTCACTTTCCATTCATTTTCATCATCATCATTTTTTATTTGAGGGAACTTAACTTCTTTTTGTCTATCTCCATAGCTTTTACCAAGGATTGGCACACGCTGATCAACTTATTAAATTAATGTCATCACATCCTAACACTGGAGTATTATGGATGAATCCTCAAGCGCATCACAGAAGCGTGTAGATTGTATCTTATATGATCGACAGCGACTAGTCGCACTAGTTGCTCGATGCATCAGAATTTAAAAATTTTTAATTTGATGAAACCACATGATCCAAGAACACTTCTTGGATCAAGCGTCTAAGAGAAGAGATCTCCTATCTTAAGTCTTATTTTTCAGAGAAGATGCTTGCGAGCATAGGGGTGAATCGCGTGCTTCTCGTAATCCAAGTCGATGATCCAAGAAATTGATCTCCTAATCTCATTTCATGAGATCAAACACCTTCTTCATGTTCAAGATGCATCAAAGGAGGCGTAGATCCTAGAGTCGCCAAAGCAGCAACTCAACGACGATGCGACGGCGGAAAGAACCTTCTCTCTATGAGAAGAGTGAACGACCACTCTTGTAGTGGGAGAAGAGTTGGTGTGTGCAATGAGAAAGAGAGAGAGAGAGAGAGATCTTGTCAGAATTATGTAATCGAAGAGAAAGGGATGCCTCTTCTTTTATAGGGTTTTAGGATTCCATGGATCCCTGATGGGTCCACTAAATACGTGATATAATTTGTACTCGTTGTAATACAAGGTACTTAGAGAATCATTCATAACCAAGAAAAGATCTCCATGAAGAGTGTCTCGGCTTTAATTGATATCCAAGGCAAGTCCAAGGTCAAACACAAGGAGGCAAAGGAGCAACTTCAGGTTGATTCAGAATAATTAGGTCTAGGTCAATCAAGTTAATAAGAAAGTATACAACTTAGCCAAATTAGTTTTAATATGAAATTAATCTAATTTATCCAAATTATATTTTTCCTACAAACTTAATCCATTGATGAATGCAAAACATATTTTTTTTGGAATTTTATGCGATAAAATGCAACTACTAAAAATATTATATTTTTATAGGTTTTTACACAATTTTTCAAACAAATAGAATGCAAAAATTATGAAAATTTTACTGGAATTGGAACATGATGCAAGGAGGCTACATTAATTTTTTTGTAATTCCTTGACAAAATATGATTTTTTATGGATTTTGTAATGGAAACAGAGTGACAGTGTGTAATCAATTCCTAATAAATCCACAAAGTTAATTTATCTAGAAACCAATTTATCTCAAAAACCTATTTATATATGCAATCCAGAAGATTGCAATTTCACAAAAACAATGTTTGTGGATTTAGTTAAAAATCAATTACTAAAATCACTTTGCAATTTATTTAAGGCACACGACAACGCCAATTAATATTAATTTTAGACACAAATTAAAGCATATTTGATAGCATCATTTCTACTTTTTGTGGAGTTTTTAGAGAAATTGTGAGTGAGATATGAATTTAAGAGCTTAAATTGGGTAAAATGTGGACTTTTTCACTTAAATAATTTTAATTAACTACCTAAGACTCAGAAAAATCCAAATAGATACTTAGATGATAGACAATTAGTTGATCAACAACAACACATTTTATATTATATAAAACAATGGAATATTAAGGTTCAAATTAACATGGAAACACATGGGTATCCGTGCAATACAGAAAAAACTTAAACAGAACAAAACAAGCATAAAGACTAGTTTGTAATTACAAAAACTTAATAAAATAAAAATGAAAATTTTCCAAAATATTAGAAACAAAAACTCCTTCTTCGATTGCAGCAGCTAGGGCGGGGAGGAGCCACGATGCGTGGGCTACACGACAGGGAGCGGCAACGAGCCGCACGAGGAGGGGTGCGAGGTGGAGGGCCAGCGCGTGCAGGCTACGGGGCAGAGGGCTGGGGCTGGTGAGGGGGCTGAGGACGCGGAGGCCCGCACGATGGCGAGGCGCAGGTGGCAGATGGCCGCGAGGTGACTGTGAGGTTTGGAGGCGATGTTGGAAGGGTTGCGTGCTGGGCGAATGCCATAGCTGCGGGCGGTTACGGGGGGAGGTGTTGCCGCCAGTGACTATGGTGGTGGCAGCCGCTGGGAGAGGGAAGGCACGGTCTTTGCGACTGTAATTTTTTCCTTTTTTTCTTATTTTTTGCTGCTGTGATTTTGTGATTTTTAGTAATTTTAATTTTTTAGTTTTCTCAATCAAGGAATATAAACAAAAGATGCGAATGATGGCGTGGTGATGGTGATTTTCTAACAAAAATAAACAAGTGAAGGTGTGCGGGTTGTGATGTCATGTAATAAGAAAAATACAAAAAATAATAACTATGACAAAAATTGAAAAGGAAAATACCTACGATGGAAACATGCACCTTTAGTAAGCTTTCGAGAAGCACATTCTTTGCTCGAATCGCTAGTGAACGATGGGGACGGGGAGCGCACGGATGCATTTGCGATGTTGGCTAAGAAGCCAACGGATCTCACTGAAGAGAGGGCGGTCGTCGCTCGACCGTGGTTTCGTCGTTATCATCGATTCAACTCTAGGAACTAGGCTCTCCTCGCATAAAGATGGATCAAGTGCAAAATGAGGAGGAGGTGATGTATAAAAAGAGAAAAATGAGAAGTTAAGAAAGTGGTGGAGGGGAAGTTTATAAAATGGTGGAGTTGAATTAGAAGTTAGAAAAAATGGTGAAGTGTTGGAGTTGAATGGGTGGTTATTGTAGAGAATGTAAATTAAATAAAAAATAAATAGTAGCCTTCTTTAAATAAGAGAGTAGAATTAAGAAGAAAATAAAATGGAAGATTTACAAAAGTAGGTCCATAAAACACTACGTACATGGATTTTTTTACTTTTCTAGTTTTAACTTTTTTTGTTTTTTAAATAAAAGATTTTTACAAGATATTTACATAAATATCAACAAAATAAAATTCAACAAAGAACAATATGTGCACAAAATATCAAAGTCAAATCTATTACATTATGTACAATAAACAACGAAGTCCCAAAACTCAAATTTTGCATATGAGCTCTCATTTTAATGAAACCACTTTCATTGGATAGATACATTTCTAACTTATACTTTAAAAGTGAGTTTGGTGAATTTGAAGTTCATACAAAGCAGAATTTGACCGAGAAGTTGGACTTTACAACTTTTTCTCTTTAGGATCTAGTAGTATTTATTTGAGATGAATTTATTTTGTAGTTTTGTATTTTTATACATATTTTTATGAAGAAGTTAGAAAAATAATTACCAAAAAGGAGTTCAATTGAAATTATTTAAAATACATGAAGTTTTATGCAATTTATAGGTGAAAAACTCCTTTATTTTGTGGCTTTTTATTGTTAATGTATTCTGTACAATATAACATATAATAATTATTGTATTTTATTTACAAGAGTCATTTTATTAATTTATTATTTTTATGGACACTTATTTGAGATTTTACTGAAGGATTTTGCTAAGATCAATATATTGAGATGATGAATCATGAATTCATCACCCCAATACTTAAACTTTGCCAATCCTCAAGCGAACAAAGAATGAATAAGTTGGATTAACCCCTGACTGTGCATGTGAATACAAGACTTGATCCATTCAATAACTCTTGATTTTAGAAATCCTAAAATTCTAAGCTCAACGAAGCTCTAATCAAAAGGTATCCAATTTTCCTAATCATCGGTCTGTCTCTGCATACATATATAATAGGGACATGACTTAAGTGTGGACTATAGTTACAAGAGTAGGTCGTAACGCCACTCAAGGTGTCAGTACAAGAGACCCTCCTAAGAACCCGATGCTTAACACCAGGGAATAAACAATTTCTTTCATCCAATCCACCATCTCTTTAGTTTTCAGACTTAAAAGTGTAGATGGAAGGATAGTTGATGGAGGGTATAGGATTGTGTCAATTCTTCTCTCCTCTCATTGGAACAAGGATCCTCTCGAGTGCCTTATTAACTCAACACATTATTTTTTTATGTTTTTCATCAATGTGTCCGTCAAGAGAAGTTGGAGTCGTCTGCATCTGTTTTCCTGGGAGTACATCAGGTGTGCCTTTTTCAAGTATCTAATATACCTTCTATACCCAGACTTGTAGCAATTACGATGCAAAGATCTTTTTTGGGGCTAGCCCGACTCCTGATCCTAATAGAGGTGGTATAAGTGGATACTTTGAAATGGTTGGGAGCGCTCGCCTTTGGTGGAAGTTCTTTGATATTTGACTTTGTATGGTGAGAGCTTTTCTTTCAACATTGATATTTCATTTCATTGCTTTTTTGGCTAGCTCCACTACTTTTACCAAGAGTTGGCCCACACTTACTAATAATTTTTTTTGATTTCATCACACCTTGGCACATAGGTAAATATCAAGAGATAGTACAAGAACCATGTTCTCATACTGGCTAAAGGTGCTGACACTCAGGTTTCATGAAGCTTTCATTGATTTTTTCCCATCCTCGAGCATCATAGCATCAGGTCCAAACTCAAATCCCTCATCCTAGTTCCTCAAGTGAAATTTGAACTCATATCATCATAATTGCAGTCGTGTATGTGAGGTGCTGATCATATTCTTAAGGTAGAGACTAAGCATGCAATATAGCACACAAATCTTTCAAACAAGGAAATGTGACTAATTAAGTCAAAGACCCTAATGACTAAGGCTGGTTAACTCAAAATCTGAAGATCTCATAAACCAAGCGTTCTTGAACATCACCAGTCTTGTGTGAATGTGAATGTGTCAGGTATTATACCAACTCATTAGTTAGGCTTTTTTGTGATTGTTTTGAAAAAAAACGGAAAAGAAGAAAGATTTTTTTGAAAAAAAAGTTTTTTTTTGTTTTTTCAATTTTTTTTGAAAAAGATTTTTTTTCAAAAATTTTAAAGTAGATAAAGAAAGAAAAGAGATATTTTTTGAAAAAGTTTTTTTTTGAATTTTTTTATTTCTTTAAAAGTTTTTTTATTTTTACCAATTTTACCCACCTTGTAATTATTGTGTAATACATACAAAAATACGTGAAAGTACGAGTTATGGGTAAATTATATATGTAATATATACATGCCCCCCTATACTTAGCATGCGCTATGTTCTCAGAGCTCAAGAAGACAGAAAAAGACATAGCTCGTGCTACCCGTATGATATCTAAAATAACAAAAAAGTAGAGAAGTCAATCTACCCCATTATACTTAAGCTCTGGTCAGCTTAACTATAGAAGAAGAGCAAAAAATGGGGCGGACGAGGTTAAGAGGGGAAATGGATTATTATATACACATGGCGGGCATCGGTCCTCCCTATACTTAGGCTCTGGTCCACCTAAATATAGGATAGGAGTAAGTGTGAGAACCGATGTGATCTGGAGAATATACAGAGACAGGAGAATGTACAAGAGTGAATGAATCTTCTAAGCTGCTGAATCTTGATGCTGCATCATCATGAAGAGTAATATGATGTATCTGCTCTATGCTCACTTTGCATGAAGTTGATGACCACGACTTGGACTAACTATTTTTTAGAATCTACAAAATAATTCAAGAGTTGTCCATTCACCACATGAGGTTGTGCACCATCTGTGAGATCAGCTATCTCTACACTTCCATTCCCATGCACTTTCTTAACAAAAAAGGAACCCGTCCATTTTGATTTAAGCTTCCCATGGAACATCTTCAACCTGACATTCAACAACCATACTTTTGTCCAGTGACAAAGTCTTTGCACCTAATGTGGTGATAATGCCATCTCTTTACTTCATCTTTACAAATCAAACTGTTGTCGTATGCCCTGTTTTGAATTTCCACGAGCTCGTTCAAGTTCAAGTCTCGACAAAGCTTCCCTAGATGACAACTCCAATTAATCTGCTTAATTTCCCATTCAGATCTGTGAATCAGCTGTACGCGCAAATAACATGGCTTGCCATAGATCATTTTGAATGGTTAAATGTAACGTCCCGGGCTTAGGTCCCCGGTCCGTTAACGGAGCATTACTGACCCTGACAACCTCTCGGGATCAGGCCCATACGGAGCCGATTAACCACCCCCAAAATGCTTAAGCCGAGTTGTCAAGTAGTAATCTCGTCACTATTTATCCCACCCGGGAACTTCTTGTTCCACGGTGTGGGACTATATTGGGGTTTTACAACCTCCCCCACTTATATTCGCAACGTCCTCGTTGCGACATGGCACATTACTTCTTCCCAGTGACAGTGGCGGCTGCACGCTCCGGGTAGCCATTTCCTCCAACCTCTTTGTAGGGGCGGCTCCACCTCTCGGGTAGCCCTTTCCACTGTCAGAGGGCATTTGGCTCTGATACCATTTGTAACGTCCCGGGCTTAGGTTCCCGGTCCGTTAACGGAGCATTACTGACCCTGACAACCTCTCGGGATCGGGCCCATACGGAGCCGATTAACCACCCCCAAAATGCTTAAGCCGAGTTGTTAAGTAGTAATCTCGTCACTATTTATTGTAAAACCCCAATATAACCAACCCCAAAATGCTTAAGCCGAGTTGTCAAGTAGTAATCTCGTCACTATTTATCCCACACGGGAACTTCTTGTTCCACGGTGTGGGACTATATTGGGGTTTTACAATAAATAGTGACGAGATTACTACTTGACAACTCGGCTTAAGCATTTTGGGGGTGGTTAATAGGCTCCGTATGGGCCCGATCCCGAGAGGTTGTCAGGGTCAGTAATGCTCCGTTAACGGACCGGGGACCTAAGCCCGGGACGTTACAAATGGTATCAGAGCCGAATGCCCTCTGACAGTGGAAAGGGCTACCCGAGAGGTGGAGCCTCCCCTACAAAGAGGTTGGAGGAAATGGCTACCCGGAGCGTGCAACCGCCACTGTCACTGGGAATAAGTGATGGGCCATGTCGCAACGAGGACGTTGCGAATATAAGTGGGGGACGTTACAAATGATATCAGAGCCGAACTCCCTCTGACAGTGGAAAGGGCTACCCGAGAGGTGGAGCCGCCCCTACAAAGAGGTTGGAGGAAATGGCTACCCGGAGCGTGCAGCCGCCACTGTCACTGGGAAGAAGTAATGTGCCATGTCGCAACGAGGACGTTGCGAATATAAGTAGGGGAGGTTGTAAAACCCCAATATAGTCCCACACCGTGGAACAAGAAGTTCCCGGGTGGGATAAATAGTGACGAGATTACTACTTGACAACTCGGCTTAAGCATTTTGGGGGTGGTTAATCGGCTCCGTATGGGCCTGATCCCGAGAGGTTGTCAGGGTCAGTAATGCTCCGTTAACAGACTGGGGACCTAAGCCCGGGACGTTACATTAAATGCCTAATGGTGTCTTATAGGCAGTCCTATAGGCCCATAGAAGTTGGTCCAAGAGGTGGGACCAATTCTTCCTATAATGATGAACCAACTTCCGTAAAATACCTTTCACCTCACTATTCGAAACCTCTGCCATGCCATTGGACTATGGATTGTAAGGACTAGTAATGTTGTGCTCAAATTCGTAGTCCTTAGTTGAACATCTCACATCTCGATTCACAAAGTGGCTACTACCATCTAATATCAAAGCTTTTGTCACCCCGAACCTGATAATAATAATATCTCTCGCAAAATTACAGACAGTCTTGTTGTCTACAGTTCAGGTTGGGATAGCCTCCACCTGCCTAGATAAATAGTCAACTGCCAACAAGATGTGCTCATGTCCTTGTCTATTGGGAAAGGGACCCATAAAATCTATGCCCTTTCATAAAAAACATCACAAATAATCACTGGTTGTATGGTCATCTCATTTCTCTCTCCAACTGTCCTCCCATCCTTTGAAAAATCGTGGACAACCGAACAAAATCAATAACATCTCTAAAAAAGGTTGGCTAATACATTCCACATTGAAGTACTTTGTGAGTGGTTCTCTTCCCCGAATGGTGTCCTACAGCCTCTAACGAATGACAATAAGTGAGGACACTCCGGTATTCCTCCTTAGGAATACACCTTCTCCAAACACAATACGACCCTTCGAAGAAAAGGAAAGGATCATCCCAGTGGTATCTCCTCGAATCGACTTCAGTCAGTCAATGCTGCTCCTAATCCAACCATGGGGAACCTGCTTGGAGACAAGATAGTTCATCATGTTGGCATACCATGGGAGTGAGTCAATAACACAAACTGACTCGTTTGGGAAGGTCTCTCTAATCCGCTCATAACCTGGAGAATCCTTATGTTCAATATGAGAAAGATGATCATCCACAACATTCTTCACTCCAGGTTTATCTTTTATCTCCAAATCAAACTTCTGCAGGAGTAAAATCCACTTAAGAAGATGTGCCTTTACGTTCTTCTTTTCCATTAAATATTGAATGGTTGTGTGATCAATGTAGATTGGTGATGAATCCACGATTCATCATCTCAATATCTTGATGTTAGCAAAATCTCCGAGTAAAATCCCAGATGTCCATAAAGTCAATAAATTAACAAAATAATTTAAGAAGGGGTTGCGCGAAGGTGGGCAGATCTGCGGAGGAGGAGCGAGCGGCGAGCTACGCAAGGGGCCACACTGTTGGAGGGCGGAGCGGGCGGCGAGCGGCTCCGTCGTTGGGTGAGGAGGAAGGGGTTGGGGCGGCGGTGGTTGTTGTTGCTCCACCCGCCTGTGCATTCTTTTTATTTAATTTTTTTTGATTTTTTTATGTTTAAACAGGAAGAGAATAAGATAAAAAAATATAAAGATGAACTAGTGGTAGTGGTGATGTGATAAATTAAGACACATGAAGGAGGGTGGGTGGTAATATGATGTGATATAAAATATACAAAGTGACAAGATGATAAAATGAGAAGAAAAATTACCTATGATGGAAATGGTCACCTATGATGTGCTCACGAGAGCACGGTCTTCTCTCAAATCGCCGGCGAGCGATGAGCTCGAGCAACACACGGATGTGGCTGTGATGTTGGCCAAAAAGCCAACGGATCTCACCGGAGAGAGGGCCATCGTTGCTCGACGCGGTTGCGTTGCTGTCATCGATTCAACTCCGGGAACTAAGCTCTCCTCACATAAAGATGGATCAAGTGCAAATTGAGGAGGATGGGATGTATATAAGGAGAAGACATGAGAAGTTATTAAGGTGGTGGAGTTGAATGGGAGGTTGTATTATAAATGGAGTTGAATGGGAAGTTGGAAAAAATGGTGGAATAATGGAGTTGAATTGGTGGTTATTGTATGTAATGAAAATTAAATGAATAAATAATGTGAGATAAAGTAGGCTACTTTAAATACAAAAAATATGAAGAAGGAAAAATAGTGGAGAATTTACAAGGGAATACATACAACATGTACATTTTTTGTTTGCTTTTCTAATATTTTTTTTGTCTTTTTAATATGAGATATTTACAATGGAAAAATACAGTAAAATAGTATAATCAAAATACAATACAATCATGTTTTTTTTGTATTTTTAGTAATTAGGAAAGGTAAAATAAAAAATGAAGAAAGAATGAATATATACATAATATACAATGTACATCTAGGTCCCCAAACCCAACTTTTGCAAACGAGCTCCGATTTTAATGAAATCGCTTCCGTTGGATAGATATTTTTCTAACTTGAGCTTTAAAAGGAGTTTTGATGAATTTGGAGTTCATACGGAGCACGAATTTGGCTTGGAAGTTGATCTTTACGGCTTTTTTCCCTTTGGGATCTAGGAGCATTTATTTGAGCTAAAATTTGTTTTGTATTTTTGTATTTTTATATACATTGTTATGAACAAGTTGGAAAAAGAATTATCCTAGAATGAGTTAAAATGAAAATATTAAAAATACATGATGTTTTGGGCTATTTACAGGTATAAAACCCCTTTATTTTTACGGCTTTTTATGGGTACTTTATTTTGTACAATCTAATATACAATAATTAGTGTATTTTATTTACAAGAGTTATTTTGTTAATTTATTGATTTTATGGACATTTTTCTGGGATTTTACTCGGAGATTTTGCTAAGATCAAGATACTGAGATGATGAATCGTGGATTCATCAATTGTCAACTTAGAGCCCAAAATATACGACCTGAATTTCTCGAGGGCATATACTACAACGAGCATTTCCTTTTCAATCACGGTGTAATTCTTTTTTGTAGGATCTAAAACTTTTCTCGAGTAGTGGATCGCAAGTGGGATACCCTCTCGTCGTTGTCCTAACACAGCTCCTATAGCGAAATTTGAAGCATCAGTCATGATATCAAAGGGGAGAGACCAGTCGGGAGCTTGTAGAACATGAGAGCCACAAATATTCCTCTTCAAGAGCTCAAAGGCCTCTAGATACATGTGATCTACAACGAACTCTGTGTCTTTCCTTAAGAGCTTAGTTAGTGGGCAGGCGATCTTTGAAAAATCCTGAATAAATCTCCTATAGAAACCAACATGCCCTAAGAATGACCATACTGACTTCACATTGGTAACTGAATCGATTTCTTTATCACCTCCACCTTAGTAGGGTCAACCTCCATTCCCCTTTTGGAGATGACATGCCCCAACTCGATACCCTCTGTCACCATAAAGTGACTCTTCTTCCAGGAAAGTACTATATTCACCTCTCTACACCTCATGAGGACTCAGTCCAAGTTCTCTAAACATGTATCAAAGGAATTACCACGAACCGAGAAGTCATCCGTGAATACTTCCCGGAAATCTCCCACCATCTCGGCAAATACGACGATCATGCACTGCTGAAAAGTGCCAAGGGCATTGCAGAGCCCGAATGGCATGCATCTAAAAGTGTAAGTGTTGAATGGACACATGAATGTGGTATTTTCCTGGTCCATAGGGGCTATACCTACCTGGTCGTCGCATGAGTACCTGTCAAGAAAACAGAAGAACTCTTTTCCTGCGAGTCTCTCCAAAATCTCATCGATAAAAGGAAAGGGAAAGTGGTCTTTCTTGGTGACTAGTCCGATATTGCACTATTTAAAAATGTATTTGTATTGTCGTGCGTTAAAATAACGATGTGCCATTTCGTTGTAGGTGGCAATCAGAATCGATCAAGAGAATAACCACAATTATTTAGTCAATTCTAAATCGTGTGGTTTTATGTTTATTTTACTTGGGCAAGTCCCAAGGTCGAACACAAGGAGGCAAAGGAACAACCTAGAATTAGGTCTATCAAAGTTGTATGCAGTTTTCGAGGCCTTGATTTTTCGGGAATTTTTAGAGCTACAGTCAATGAATTATATAATCAGAGAATAAAATGAGAAAATATGCAATTTTCCGCAAAATGATTAATTCTTAATTAACCATTGATCACAAAAATGTCCACAATATGTCAAGAGGTAGGGAATTAAATGCGGAACAAAATGCTATTTTTAAATAATTAAACTACTGCAATGTAAGAGTCCAAAATGAAAGAAGAACATATGGGTCTTTATGTTGTACTACAATAAGGAATATAAAACAAAAATGAATAAGGGATTTATCTGTAATTACCACAAATTTGGGGGGTGTTCTGCAAATTTCTCAGAGGGTCACGTGCGGAGCATGTGATCTTCTGGAGCTGGACTTTAATGCAAATACGAGGATGATGGGGTGCTGCTTTGCAACTTACCCACCGGTCATGTGCGTAGCACGTAACCCGGGGGTGTTGACGTTGTTGACGTCATTCCCCTACACACGCGCTGCACACATGCGTGGGGGCCTTGGGTCCAACGGTCGATGGGCGAGGCTCGTGAGGGGCAAAGTGATTGTGGTGGGGTGCTAGTCTTCGGATAAGGGCTGGGTGGAGCTGGCGTACGGTAGGGCGGTCATAGCGCTGGAGCTGTTGGCATTGGTCAGATATGTTCTAGGCGCGGTGGTGAAACTGTTGTCGTTGGTCGGAGATGAAGCATTGTCGATGACAGTCGATGGCAAAGTCGGAGGTGGTGGGCGAAGCTGAAGGTCGAAGTTGATGAAGCTGATGAATACGAATGAAGTCAGGGGTTGGCTTGGTATTAGTGGAGCGGCGATGGCTGGTGTCTTGAAGGTGCGGAGGATCTCAGATGTTGCGGCACTATCGGAGAAGAAGTCGAAGTCGGTGGTAGCATTGATGGTCGTTGGTAGAGTTATCGAAAGATGGTTGTCGGAGAAGCATTGCTCGATGAATTTAGACCGGAGCTTGGCAGGGGCGGCCGAGGGGAGGTCGCACTGCAGCAAGGTCGCAAGACCTTGGATCTCGCCACAGATGGAAGGGAGTTCTCTGGGCTATCACCACCGAAGAGCTCCTTGAGAAGCATCGAGATATCGGCGAATGAAGTCGTGATCGGGGACGACGCATTTTTTTATAGGTTGGGGGTTGTCGCCGGAGATGGAAAGTTGGGTTTTGACAAGATTTGAGGGATGACGAAGATACAGTGAAGATCGGAGATCAAACGAGGATTCAACAGAGATGAAGAGTGACCACGAGATACGCGGGGAGGAGACAGCAGAGCGAGATCGCCGACGATGGTCGCGAGTGTGGTGTGACTATGGATTGGAAAAGTCGCTGGGAGATTGACGATGCTTCTCGGGCATCCAATCGGTCGGGCGGCCGAGGATGCGACATGTGGCGACATTGGGTGAAGGAGGCAGGACACGTGCGTAGCATGTGCCTGGGAGGCACGTGCGATGCACCTGCGGGGCTTTAATTTTTTTATATAAAAATGAATAACAATAAAAACTCAAAAAATGGCTGGCACATGGTGGCTCCAGGAGCTGCCACGTGTCAGCAACACAAAATTCAAAAAATAAATACTTTGAAAAATCTTAAATAATTAGCAAACAGCTCGGATCGAAAAAGATTGTTCACGAAAATTGCTCTTCTCTATGAGATCTACGACTTCCATGAAGACATTAATCAATTGCTCAAAGTGATATTTTAGGATATCCCATGTACATAGAATACCTAGATTTTTGGATTTTATAATTTTTTGTCATTTTTAAACTAGATACAAATCCGTAAAAAATATGGTAAAATCAAAGATAAATATATACACATTAATCTAATTTTTGGATTTTTATAAAATAAGAAAAAACAAGAAATACGAAAAAGATCAATTTTGTACAGATAATTAGTAAAGACTCGGACTCAGTTTGTTTCTTTGATTTCAAGCTTAGTTTGGATTTGGATTTTTACGCATTTTAATAAACTTTTATCAAAGAAGCCAAATGAACAAGAAAAAAAAGTTAGTTGTGTACATAAAAAAATAGGTCAAAATTAGCTAAAATACAAAATGTACAAAAGAGACCCAAAACCCAACTTTCACATACGAGCTCCGATTCACTTGAAGGTCATGTTTTGAAGGTAATTGAATGTATATTAGTTTAAAAGTGAGTAGAATTAAAATAGACATTGGATGGGGAAGATATGAGGGTTTTAGTCCGGAAATCCTAGAACTAGAGTTTGGGTTTTTGGTCCACTTATTCGGTTTAGTGCTTTTTTTCGTATTTTCCCTTTATTCTTGTTAGTGATATGTACACAGTGGAGGTGATTTTGGGTCATTCGGAGTTAGCATGATTTAGTAAAAAATCAGGAAGTTAGGTTATTTACAGGTCAATTTTGGCTGGGTTTTTGGCTTCTTATTTTGTGCAGAAATAATGGATAACATGCAATTCTTATCAAAACATGCACGTATGCTAATTATACAGAATAAATAAAGAAATGCCAATGATGTTAAGGGATTTGAGCTTAATTAATGAGATTTAGAGTGATGAATATGAGATTCATCATCCCCTTATACTTAAACCATGCTCGTCCCTTAGCATCAAAAATAAATGCCATGAGGTGAAATGAGTTTGGGTTCCATACCAAGACCATGAGCTGAAGGTGAAAATGAAACTAGACTCAACCTTTGGATTCTTAGTTTGGCAGAAATTCTGTGAAACATAGAATTTTTAAAATCAATAGCCTTCAAGTTTTATACATCATTGTCACAGTTTCGGCTCGGAAGTCATCTTAGATCAATCCTCTTCCCAAAGCATACCCTATGAAGATTGAACAATCGACTCATGTGTGCGAAAGGTTTTAGCTCTTTCCATCCCAGAATGTTGGACTACCATGCAAACCTCCTCCCCAGTAACTCGTCCTCGGGGAGTTAGGTATTTCCTTCTAAGGTATGTCGCACTGTGTTCACAATCCAATTGGGAGAGAAGTTAGAAGAAGAAGAAAAGAACTGGAGGGTGGCCAGTGTAGTCACCTCTCCTTGTGAAGCTAGCTACTGTAGCCGTGTCTCCAGCATGATCTACAGGTTTTCTTGAAGCTTGGACCTTTTTGGTCGGATATTTATTTGCTAGAATGCTTCTTTGGATTTTTGGTGGTTCTGCTTGGATCTTGTTGTGCTCCTACGGATATGGAATCTTTTTGTTTCCGTGTATTTTTCGGGGTCTTAGAAAAAAATTGTGCCCAGCCGTCCATCCCTTTTCCGAAGCATTATTTTAACTCATACTCCGATCTTTAGATTTCCATGCTACAAGAAAAGAAACTCGCACAGTCTTCCAACATCCCGTTTGAGTTGAGCTAAGTGCATAGTGCGAGATACAAAATAATTCCCTATTCCAGAGTTGTACCCAGAATGAAGAGACCAGGTTAGATAGTAAGAGTCAAATGTTGTACACTGTCATGTGGAACTCAAAGAATTAAGTCAAAGACCTGAAGCTTCTAAAATACTATTTCTCAGTGACGTTCCTATGAAAATTAGGTGGATTAAGGTCAAGTCCAGACAACTCTCGGTAACTGCTCATAACTCGGTTCAGAACCCAAAGACTTTTCACAGATGCAAATGAATGAAATGTTGGATGAAGTGCAGGTGTGTGAAATGCGGACACATTTTTATTTTTATGATTTTTGAAAAAAAATTTATGCAAAAACCAATAAGAAGCCTTTTTTTTCAAAAATTTTGGGCTCGACACAGTCAGTGTTAGTAGCAAAACTCTTTTTCTTTTTCTTTTTGTTTCTTTTTGTTTTTTTTATTTTTTTCAAATTAATTACCCACCCCGTAAAAACGTATAGACTTACGTGAAAGTACGAGATATGGGTAAAATATATATACAATATATATACAGACCCCCCTATACTTAGCGAGTGCTGTGTCCTCAGAGCACAAGAAGTGAAAAGAAGACATAGCTCGAGCTAAGCATAAGATAGTGAAAAAGAAAAAGATAGATATACAATGGTCCGTCCCCCTATACTTAGACTGTGAACAGTCTAAGTATAGAAGAAGAGCGAAATTGAGGCGGTCGGGATTTGAGAATGTGGAGAGTATATACAGATGGGCATCGGTTCCCCTTATGCTTAGGTTCTGGTTAGCCTAAGTATGGTAGAAAGGTGGAAACGAGGCGATTTGGAAAATGTTATGTACAGATGGCATCGGTCCCCCCCTATACTTAGGCCTTGGCCTATGAAAAGGAAGAAGATGTACAAGGAGATCGATGTTGTCGAGAGGGGGGTGGGTAGTGAAGGATATTGAGAATCCTTATGCGCATCAGGAAAACGTGTCGATCGCATCGTATGCAATCGGAGCAACTAGTCGCACTAGTCGCTAGATGCGGCAGAAATTAAAATTTTTTTAAATCTAATGATGAAACCACATGATCATGAGAACACTTCTCAGATCGTTTCATCAAACCACAAGTATAAGGAATACCTCTTGAAGTGTGGTTGCGATCGTGAGATCGCAAACAAGAGATCCTCCTGTCTTAAGTCCGATCCACGAAGAATGCACTTGCGGGCACGATGATTAGTCGCATTCCTCCCGATCCTCGATGAAGATCCAAGCGATGGATCCCCTGATTTCGTCAAGCGAAATCCGTTGTCTTCCTTTAGAGAAAGAAACTCCAAAGAAGAAGGAGATCCTCGAGTCGTCGAAGGAGAATTCCAAGAGTCTCTCTTTTCTCAACACAAGATGGACGACCACCTTTTGGAGGAGAGAAAGAGAGAGGGTGAGAATATGAGAGAGAGATAGAGTTGTAACCTTGTACAACTCTTAATGATGTACTTTGGAAGGCTAGGCTAGCCCTCCTTTTATACTAGTTTGGGATCCAATGGATCTTAATCCATGGGATACATAGATCCAACAGCCATGCTTAGTCTATGTTATAATCAATGGCTATAATTGTTGTTGGTTAAAACCAAAAACATTTATTTATAATTAAATTAAATATATGTTGCAATATTATCAACACATTTTTAATTTAACATAAATAAATTAGTTAAGAGATTAATGAAGATAATAAAATGGAGATAATGTAGCCTCCTAAAAATGGGGCGTCACCCATGACTTTTTCATGGGTGACACCACCTCATCAATGGTGGCTTATTATTTCCTTTTTATTATATCATATTATCTCTTAATAATTTGTGATAACTAGTATCGCAAATATCCACCAAATTAATTCCAAATTAATTTGTGAATATTTCAATCACGCCATTGAAAAAATGTGAATCATATTCACAACCCAAACTAATTTGTAAGTTACATTTCCAATTAATTAAACAATGTGAATCCAATCCACATTATGAATTAACAAATGCTATTTACATAAATTCTCTCTATTTAATATATGTATATTATAAATCATATTTATAATACACAAATAGTATGGATAGTATTATCCACATTCTCTAATCCTTGATAATTAAATCCCATTTAATTATCTTGGAAAAAATCTCACAATATGAATCTCATTCATATTATGCTTGATAATTAAATCTTATTTAATCATCAAGCCTTTCTTGCTTGGATATGAAGTTCATAAAATGAATTATTCTTGAACCCTTTCAAGAATAATGTGCTTTCTCCGTAGATACTTGGAGATAAGGATAGGGCGATTGTATTGTTCCACGTATAGTGACTTGGATATTGAGATCTTGTCTCAAATCCAGATCTTACGAACCTCCCATAGATGCTTGATTAAATCAAGACCACAAATCTAATCTTCTCATTGGAATCTGAATCTCATTCAGACCAATGTCCAACACTTGGACTAAGATCAGATCGCTTCTCTACTGGAAGGAGTCACTAAAATCCAGACCTGTTTCATCACTCCCTTGGAATGGAAGCGTCATGGATATACAATTGTTTATGATCACATCACCCTCATGTATTCCCAATACATGTACATCCTGCATACTGGAAGACCTATGGTCAACCCGAAGATTAAGATCAATTTTACGTTGTCTTCTTCAGGGCTTGATCATTAAGTTTCTCATTTGATCATTGGGATTTGGTATCAATCATATACTTTCCAAAAGCATATATCATACCTAGGTCTTGATATTATACTTTCCAAAATTATATATCAAACCTACAAATTCAGTCAAGCTTCCAAAGCGAGACGACCGTGCACGGAATTTGATTCTCCTCAATATCTCATGAGTGAGCTCATGTCTTCCGGTTCAGTAGTGAACCTGTATGATCCCGTCGAGAGATCGTATTACTCATATGCCCTTACATGCACACCAGCGCACCGGTGTATAGATCTTGGTTAGGTCATCAACCTATCGGTCTGCCAAATGTGCATACTCAGACATATAGTAATACATCTATCTCTAGTCAGAGGATGCGTGTCTATGCTGTGACAACATTCAAAATAGGACTTAGGTTATCTCGATCTCGCTAAGTCAACCCATTGACCTAACTAATCTGACACCTCCGAATCTCTATTCCTATGCAGAGGACCTGCATCAAGAGGTCAGTCATATATCAGCCTATGTGAGAAAGGATTGCCATCTCCTACACAGGCTAGAGATCACATCTTAACAATCATTTGACGGTGCTTGATGAGTCCTCAATCTAACTCTTTAGATATTCATCCAAGCACCAGCCTCTATGACTCAATAATTGAATCAACAGCTGTATGATCATTAAGATAGCCATGGTACAAAACCCTAATTGTTCAGAGGGACCTATTATGCAAATTATTTATTCTTCATTTCAGATCAGGGAATGATATGTGCAATAACATTTATTGCATAATGGCTCACCGTGGGCTCACATGTCCAACAGGTAGCCGATGCTTAAGGCAGTTTTCGGCTGATTTTTTTGTGAGACTACGGTGGGAGATCGTAATGACGAGAAGGAGATGAAGAATATGATTCCCAACTATTATCAATGTTATCTTCGGAAAAATCATTATGGATAGTAGATGAAGCGTTTGAGTTAGATGAAAGATAACCATCATCAGAATTATCCTTAGAAGAATAGTATTTGAATGTGTACACACTCTAGATATTCTTATATTTTTTTTCTTTGGTTGTTTTCTCAGTATTCATTGCTTCTTGGGATCAAGCGATTTGTCCTCGGATGAATACTCGGAAGCACCGGTCTCAGTCATCTCATAAGAAATATTTCCGATGTACTTGATGAGGGCAGGAGCATCAGCTTTGGATGAATAATAGTGAGGAACGAGAGTCGTCCAACGGGGATTGAAGTTTGCATACTTGCGAAGATATGGTTTTAGAACTGTAGAGCAGACCTCACTCACATAGATTACCTTTTCCGGACCTGATGAGGGATCATCAGCTGATTCCTCTTACGAAAGGTCAAAGGTGACTTTCTTTTCCTTGTTTGGTGAAGGTGTCAGTCCACTTGTTTCTTCAGATGAATAACCATTGGAATTCTTCTCCTTGGTCGGTGTTCGTCCTACATGTTTGTTATTAGTCTTTTGAATGCTGATGCACTCTCGATTTGGGATGATTTGGTCAAGATATTCAGAGTAGGTTGCTCTAGGGTGTGACCATGCATATATATCAGGATCATATAAGAAACATTCGTCTATTTTGAGATATGCGGGAATTGAAATACTGGGAAGAGTCTCTGCATGTTCATTTTCAATTAATTTGATGTTGGAGCATTCCTGTGTCGAGTTGATGTGATCCATGTAGTCAGAATAGGTTTACCCAGGGTGCGACCATGCATAAGTCTCCAGATCATATGATTCATATACTTGATTCTCCATGGTGCGAGCAGCTGGGAATGGAGCGTGGGGGATATTCTCTAAACCAATAGTCTCATCAACAACCCCCATCTCAGGTGTAGCAACGGGGTAGGGCTCTTCTACTGCTTCATAGTTACCGTTGTCGGGGACTTCGTGGGTTGCCTTAGAAAATCGTGGTTCCTCAAAGACTGGGTGAGATCGAAGTGCTTCCAATGCTGTAAAATTGATTTCTCGAGTCTCACACTCAATAATTGCCTTAGCCAATGCTAAGAATGACTTTCCGAAAATAACCGGAGACTGGAAGAATTCTCCCTGATGCTTAATATTAATGATCGTGAATTCTACTTTAAGCGGAGCACCTTGGAATGTCATGATGATAGAAATGATTCCTCTCGACTGCTTTATCGATCGGTCAACCAATTAAACAATCTCTCGTATCATCCTGATCGGTCCGAGTTTGAGTTCGTGAAATACAGAGGTCGGGAGGATATTAATTGGAGAATCATCATCAATCCGAGCATGGGTAAAAATTATGTCTTTGATTTCACAGTCAAATCTGGGCAACCGCTTCACTAAGTGGCTCTTGGTTTTTCTCCTCAACACTAAGGAGGAGGCCATTGACAAGATATGTCTTTCAGTCTTTGTTCTTATTTTCCCTCACTTTTTCGTCATTAATTTTTCCATTACAAATCCTTTAAGGTCGGGGAGGTGTTCAATGGCCTTTATGAAGGTAAGTTCAAAAATCAATCTTTTCTCTAGTGCTTCCCGTAAAGCAGGATCCAAGTTCTTCAGATCTTCTTCAGATTCAATTTTTATGTATTTTTCTAGATTTTAGATTTTTGGGTGTGTTTGAATATTTCAATTTTTTGGTATTTTTATGTGTGGTGTTGTGATATGATGTGTTCCTCGATGAGCAGAGGTTTTGATGTTCAGAGTAAGAGTCAGAGGCATAGTCATTTCTAGGGGAATAATATGCAGAAGTTCCGCTGTCAGAATCCTCCCTAGTTTTCTGAATACCTCAAAATTGTCAACATTAGATCCAATCTTTTCCTCATTCAGCTTTATATTCGAGCTACCAGAGATTGAGATAATCGATTGGCAAACTTTCAAAATCTGTCCTCCATTAAATCAAATTTCTTGTTTATTCTCAAAATATCATCCTCCAAAATCTTTTCATGATCAATCATGGGAGCAGTCGGGGTTTGTTTTTGTATTTGAGATTCGATAATTTCATCTTCCATTTTCTTGTATGTGTTAGGAGAAGAGTCTCTTAAAATATCCAATATATGGTCGTTATTTTCTGAAAAATTCTCCTCAAAAATTATGAAAGGCGACTGCTCATGTGATCCAGGCATGTGCAGTTGGTCTGAGTAGAGTTCAATCCTTTGATCATGATTGGTCGGACCTTGATATTGTGGAGTCAACATACAATGTTTATGTGTTTCAATTTAGTCAGTCTAATCCACTGTACGCGTATCATGTCTGAAGAGGGGGTTGTCATGGTCAATCGAAGATGACAGTTGTTCATTTGTGTTCAATGGTGTGGGAGATGGGAGATGTGAAGAAGTGTTAAATTTGATCATGTGGTTATAATCTCCCACGAATGAATGATTGACATTTACCAAATATGAAGAATGAATTGAATGATCAGAGTAGAGTGGATTGACATATGAAGAAGTGGAGACCTTAGTCGGTTGTTGGTTTGTTTGATCTGAATACAAAGGTTGCCATCCATGAAGTAGATCGAATTTGTAGAGAATGTTTGCTCCATTGGTGGTTGAGAGTCTCATGTAGAAATTGTATGGTGTGTGGTTGGAGGAGGTTTTGGAGTTTTGGTCTAAACGATATGTATTCATTTTCATAGTATAGCTTTGATGGATTCTCGGATAGATATTCCGCCATTTTTGAAAAAGCTGAAATGAATGACGGTTTGGGTTTGTTTGAGACGAATTGATTTTCATGATCTGGGTCTGGAGAGTTCTTGGACAAAAGTTTCATTATTTTCGAATGAGGTTTATTGGTTGACAAATCAAGAAAGGAGGGAGATGGCACAATTATATAGCTTTTGATTTTCGAAATCGGTTCACGCACACAAATCA